>JAHWFP010015346.1:0-12608 GCA_023313725.1 Lithobius niger | reverse complement strand
TAATATCTTTTCCTTTAGGGCTTTAAGTTTTTTAAGGCTTACATCCGTATTTTATACGCTTAAGCGTTTTTTAATACTAATTTGTTCTAGTTTTCAGCATTACTTTTTTAGCTCATTGTTAGCATGTGGTTTGAGTCGTTACTGCATTGTTGCGTCGGGTTCATACCATTGTTGGAACGTGTAGAAGCAACCTTCATCGGGCAGGGTGAGACCTATCCACCAACTATTAAGTTTTAGTTTTAGTATTTACTAGTAGAATTGGTTTAGAATTTACAAGTGTTGAATGATTGTAGTGTTCTTGTGTTCCGTTAGGTATTTTAATATTTTGTTGTGTTGTGTTAACATATTTCAAATGCAAATAAATTAACGTAAATTGTGTAGGAAAAACAAAGAAATATTTCTCTAAAATTGCTTTGGTTACATTACTTATAAGTATAAATGAGTATTAAAAACAGGCATTAATAAGCATATTTGCTTGTGTCATCGCATTTTAGCTTGATTATGAAATTCCCCTTCAGACGACAAAAATTATTCCTTTGACAAACTTTCCTTGCTACATTGTTGGCTGAACCCACTAGTGGGTTCTGCCCACAATGGCATTGTAACAATCTATATGACTAAGATCATAAGATTTGTTTGTTTGTATGTGTGTGTGTGTGTGTGTGTGTGTGTGTGTGTGTGTGTGTGTGTGTCGCCAGATCACCGAGATTCCCACTACTAATTATATTCTGTTGATGTCCGCAGTGGGAAGTCCGCAGTGGGATACAGAACTGATTTGTCTGTATAAGTAATAATTCTGTCTTTTCAACAAAGATGCACGGTACTGATGACGTCATATGTTTTTCCAGCCAGAATATTTTCGTGCAATCCGGATCTAGGCCTCTGCATAGATCCCCTGGCTCTAACTAAACTAGACCCCTGGCTCTAACTAAATCTAATAAAATCTTAGCCGACTGCTAACGGGAAATTACATGTATGTGTGTGTGAATGTCACATCTGCAGTCACATCTCCAGTCACATCTGAATGTCACATCTGCAGAATCTCGATAATCCGTATTCTATTGACTTCCGTAGTGGTTTAATAATAATAATAATAACTGTCCTCATCGCTTGCTTCGCTTGCTCTGTTGGCATCGTCTCGCTTCGCTCGAGTAGGTTAGCATGAACAAACTATGAGATCATTAAATAACATCATAAAGGTAAAGAAAAAGTTGACGTTATTTCTAAAAAGATTTTCGCGCATTTGAGAGTCATAATATCAAGTTAGTTATGAAAATAGGCCTAACCGAAGCGCAATTTAATTATCTTTCATTTGGTCCTTCACCCATATTTGAAGGTGCCTTGATTCCAGAGGATTACAGTACACGCATGCACGCACGCACATCACACGTTTTTAATGATGTAGATAAAAGTATTAGTACCTGCACACCCAGTGCACAGCTGTAGTTTTATTCTGTACCACTAAAATCTCACATCGTTGAGGTCCACTGGACTGTTGCAATCAGTCCATAATTGGAAAATTAATGCGTATTAACCAAAAACGAATTTTCAAGCATGGTTGCTAGAAAACGACCCAGTTAAAAAAACTGCTGCTAGAAGATGACCCAGTCTGCAATTGTAGACTGGACTCAGCTTTTTCAAGTATCGCACACCCTAAATATAAAATACTAAATAGAACATTTTGCCGGCCTCCAGTCAGGCCGGCTAAAAATGGTTTCTTTTTGCCTAAAACATACTTAACCTGGTAATTTAGCATTACATTCCTCGAATGTGATGTTCCCCTGGAGGTTACTTCCGGCACGTAGACGCCTGCTTGCATATCCCACTGCGCATGCGCGGCGTGGTCCTCCCTTACAAAAACGACAGCATGCACGCTATCGGCATTCATTTTACTCTCAATGTGTCAGGTGGTGACTCGAGAGGGGAGGCAGGGCGGGAGTTACGTTAAGTACGTTTCAGGCAAAAAGAAACCATTTTTAGCCGGCCTGACTGGGGGCCGGCAAAATGTTCTTTCTTTATTGCCAAAACAACTTAACCTGGTACTTTATCATTACCAGTTGACCTCGTCAAAGCTAGTGGCGGGCACCGCCTGTACGAGCGCCCCGGGATGCAAGCAGGCTTTCCCCCATGAATTCTTTATCTGTAAGAGAAAAATTCGCACTTTATTCAGAAAATTTGGGCTTGACAGGAATTTGGTCTCTTTCGTAGGAATTGGTGGCCCTGAAAAGGACCGTTGTTTGAGGGTCTTGCTTCTAGCTGGATAGAACTTGCTTCCTTCATGGATCTTGCTTCTGTTTCGTTCTGAGTGCTTAAGAGGGTTTGACCACGGTTCTGGCTGCAACGATCGGTCCTAGCCGATGTAGACTGGATTTATCTTTCGTCATGTCTCTCAGGTAGTGAGATGTGAAGGTGGACTGGTGGCGCCAAGACGCTGTTGCCAAGATTTCTTCAATTGGGGTGGCGTTATGGTGGGCCCAAGATGTGGAGATTGCTCTCACTTCATGCGCCGCCACTCTCATGCTCTTGCTCAATTCGTGTTTGTCATAAGCTGCTTCGATTGTTTTCTTGATCCAGCGTGATACCATGGCGGCTGTTGTTTCGCCGGTTTGGAGGTCCACTGGAAGGAAAAGTTGGTTTCTGCTTCTGCATATGTCTTCGTGCTGTGTGCCGGCTAGGTAGAAGCGAAGAGCTCTGACCGGACAGAGGACACTTCAGGTTCGTTTCCGGCGAGGTTCAAAGGGCAGGGAATGTTAATGGGTGTCAAAAACTCGGAAGGTTTTTGAGTTTTGGCTCTGAAGGATGCTCACGGGAAGAGTTTGACTGAGTAGAAGTTTGGGCCGAATATGCAGTATGCCAGGTGTGCAGATAGGGCTTGAATCTCAGTGCATCTCAGACCTGCTGCCAGTGTCATGCGGAAGACAGTTTTGCAGGTCAAGAGGTGGAGGGAGCTGTCTTGCATGGGTTCATGGGGGGTTTTCCATTAATGATTGCAAGACGATGGAAAGGTCCCAGTCGGTTACGGAACGTCTTGTAGTAGGTCTATTGTTTTCGTATGAGCGTAGCAGGGCAGAAATTCGGGAGTCTTCAAGTAGGGTGGTGTGGCCCACGGATTTGAAGACTGAGTTTAATGCGGAACGGTAGACAAGGATAGTGGAGCCTTTGAGTTTGTCGATGTTGAATAGGTCACCGAAGAAGTTTAGAAGTTCGGGACGAGAGGGGATGATTGGATTTGTACGTTTTGCGATACACCAATGAATCCACTTGGACCAGTGGCTATCATACATGCGGTTTGTTGATTCCCTGGTTGCTTAAGATGCGATGCGTTCGGCCTCTTCTTGATGAATTACAGCCTTTTTAAAGAGTTTGATGATAGTAGCCACCCGTGTAAGTTTAGGAATGGAAGGTTCGGATGTAGTTTTGTTCCTTTCTGTTGTGACAGAAGATCTGGTAGAAGAGGGCGACTTCTTGAAGTGTCGACTACTAGGTTTAGGAGGAGCAGGAACCAAGCCAGAGGGGGGCTATTAGAATGAACAGACTGACTTTCTTCTATTTTCCGAAGTACTTTGAATGGTGGAAATAGGTAGGCAAATAGGTTGTGCCATGGGAACGTGAGAGTGTCTACTGCTATTGCTGAGTCGTCCGGGATCGGGCTGATGTAGTGGGTAAGTCTGGCATTGTGCCTTGTGGCGAATAGGTCCAGCATTGGTCTGCCCCAGATGTTGAAGAGAGATTCGCAGATGGATTTCTTGAGGCACCATTCGCCTGCTGGTGGTTTCTGGCGTGAAAGGGAATCTGCACTCACATTCCTGTTGCCCGGGTTGTGAAGCGGCAGAAGGGTGATGTTGTGTGGGATGCACAAATTGAAGATCTCCGTGGTTAGATTGTGGAGGGATCTTGATTTCGTTCCGCCTTCTTTCCTGATGTAGGCCAGGGCTGTTGTATTGTCGGCCTGGATCAGCACGACTTTGTTTCTGATTAACGAGAAGAAGTGTCAGAGGGCTAGTAGGATTGCTCGTAGTTCCAGTCCATTGATGTGGTCTTTGTGGGTGGCAGGCCCGAGTCCGGAGATTTCCAAGTTTTTAGGTGTGCTCGCCAGCCAGTACTTGATGCATCTGTGAAGATTCAGAGGTCGGGTGGAAGCTCTTGTAGAGGGAGAGATTTTGACAGGTTTGTGACGTCGGACCACCAGAGGAGGGATTCGAAGGGGAAGTCCTTGTTGAACGGGATTTGTCTCTCCGGATTGTTTTGGTTGATTGAGTGTTTGTCTATCTAGTAGTGATGGAAGGGTCTTACCATCCTTCGTCCGTAAGGAACCAGGTTGGCCATTGCGTCCATCTTCCCGATGAGGGAGTTCAGCTCCCGGGTGGAGCAGACTGTCCCGGACTGCTTCCTGTTCAAGCCCACCAAGGTGCCAGATGCCCTTGTCATCAACCGTGGCCTGACGACAGGCCTTGGTTTTGCCTTACGAGACAAGGACGCCAAGCCCCGCTGCCTACTGGGTTAATCAACGACACTCTTAACGTGTCTCCTCCGCAATGAAGGCTCCTTACTAGGCAAAGGCGATCCCCTTCTTCCCGATAAGGAACCTCTTACACCGTGCCCTGGCCGTGAGAACAGCTTCTTCCGATCATTTGGAGACGGCGCCACAAACCCCCGCAATTGCGACACCTACCCGGAATGCTAGTTTGTTTGCGGCGAAATCAAGATGGATTTCAGGACCTCGTTGTCAATACCCAAGAAAGCTGATGTCCCAACCTTCGTACTGTACGAAAACGACAAATGCCTTCGGCTAAGCCTACGCGCAGCCTCTCAAGCAGACGTCCTCCACACAGCCATTAACGCGCTATGCGAGAAGCTTTCGTCCGATGTCACTCCAGAAGAATTTAAGAACATGTCGTCCCTAATTTCTCAGCTCTTCCAAAAAACTAACTTCGCTACTTACCATGCTTTGAACTGGGCAACAAGAGCGCTGTTCAACAACACCCTTCTGCTCCGCGACATAGCCTTGTCGTCTGCAAACAACCTAAACTTCTCCACATTTCACCGACTCAGAAATCAATCGATCCATGAGTCAGAAACTCTCTTCCGTGGATTAATCCCGATACTTGCTCCTCACCTTGACGTTTCGAGGAAACCGAGGCCGCAAAAGCAATCAATATCTTCAGCCTGCCCGTTCTCAAAGAACAAACAAGCCAACCTCCGTCCCCCCGACGATTGGCACAAGAACACGGCGTCATCATCCTCCAGCCACCCGAACGACAATGCCGCCTTTCAACAGCGGAATCAGCAGGCCTTTCCGACCGACGCTCCTCGCTCCCGCTCCGGCCAACGCTCCCAACAGAAGCACGCCGCCACCCCTGACCGAAGGAGCCGAGTCTCATCTCCTGGGGGTAGAAGCATCTACTGGAAAAGCCAACAATGAAGCCTTGCGCCTAGCTGGTCTCCCTGTCGGGGCCAGACTACGCCACTTCCCAGCCTGGCAAGAACTGGCCACCAACCTAAAAATCCTATCGATAATAAAACACGGCTTTCTTCCGACGTTCCTACATCAACCGCCGCTGTCGCCATCTCCTCCATGGGACTTTTCGCCCCAAATGACAACATCCCTGTCGTACGAAGTATCGGAACTACTGCGGAAAAAGGCAATTCAACAACTCATTAGCCCATGCCCGGGTTTTTACAGTTCAATCTTCACCCGCCCAAAGAAATCAGGAGCCTTTCGTCTGATCTTCAACATGAAACCTCTCAACAAGTTCATCCAAAATGGACACTTCAAAATGGAAACGCTCGACTCCATCCGCCAATCATTCAAGCAAAGCGACTGGACAGTCACCATCGATCTGGAAGACGCTTATATTCACATCCCCCTTCATCCAGCAATTACCCATTACTTTCTTTTCATCTACGACCAGAAAGTCTACGAATTCCGCTGCCTCCCCTTTGGCCTGAATGCAGCCCCAAGATTTTTTACCCTAGTTCTAAAACCAATCCTGGTGAACCTTCATCAGCACCAAATACAGGCCAATGCCTATCTCGACGACTGGGCCCTCAACAACCCAGATCCCTTTAAACTGGAACTCAACAGGGACAAGACCATCAACTTGCTGAACAGTCTGGGTTTCGGCATAAACCTAGCAAAGTCACGCCTCCTCCCAGAACCAGTCTTCACGTTCCTCGGAGCCACATTCGACCTACGGTCGCTATCATTTCCCCCGACTTCGGAACGCATAGAAGACCTCCTACATCACATCCGTCTCTTTCGCCTCCAACCAAGCTACTCCGCCCGGGAGCTGAACTCCCTCATTGGGAAGATGGACGCAATGGCCAGCCTGGTTCCCTACGGCCGATGGATGGTAAGACCCTTCCATCACTACCGGACAGACAATCACTCAATAAACCAAAACAATCCAGATAGACAGGTCCCGTTCAACAAGGACTTCCTCTTCGAATCCCTCCTCTAGTGGTCCGACGTCACAAACCTGTCAAAATCCCTCCCTCTACAAGAACCTCCACCCGACCTCCGAATCTTCATGGATGCATCAAGCACTGGCTGGGGAGCACACCTAAACAACCTGGAGATCTCCGGCCTCTGGTCTGCCACCCTCAAAGACCATATCAATGGACTGGAACTACGAGCAATCCTTCTAGCCCTCCGTCACTTCCTCCCGTTAATCAAAAACAAAGTCATACAGATCCAGGCCGACAACACAACAGCCCTGGCCTACATCAAGAAAGAAGGCGGCACGAAATCAAGATCGCTCCACAATTTAACAACAGAGATCTTCAATTTGTGCATCCCGCACAACATCACCCTCCTTCCGCTTCATATTCCAGGCAACAGAAATGTGATTGCAGATTCTCTTTCACACCAGACACCACCAGCAGGCGAATGGTGCCTCAAGAAATCCATCTGCGAATCTGTCTTCAATATCTGGGACAGACTAATGCTGGACCTATTCGCTACGAAGCACAATGCCAGACTTCCCCACTACATCAGCCCGATCCCTGATGACTCGGCAACAGCAGTAGACGCTCTCACGTTCCCACGGCACAATCTGTTCGCCTACCTATTTCCACCATTCAAACTACTTCCACAAGTACTTCGGAAAATAGAAGAAAGCCAGAGTCTGTTCATTCTAATAGCTCCTCTGGCTATCCTCTGGCCATCAGCAGCTTGGTTCCCGCTCCTCCTAACCTAGTAGTCGACACTCCAAGAAGTCTCCCTCTACTACCAGATCTTCTGTCACAACAGAAAGGAACAAAACTACACCCGAACCTTCTATTCCTAAACTTACACGGGTGGCTATCATCAAACTCCTTAAAAAGGCTGGAATTCTTCAAGAAGAGGCCGAACGCATCGCATCTAAAGCATCCAGGGAATCAACAAACCGCATGTATGACAGCCACTGGTCCAAGTGGATTCATTGGTGTATCACAAAACGTACAAATCCAATCAACTCCTCTCTTCCCAAACTTCTAAACTTCTTCGGTGACTTGTTCAACATCGACAAACTCAAAGGCTCCACTATCCTTGTGTACCGATCCGCATTAAACTCCGTCTTCAAAGCTGCTGGTCGTACCGCCCAACTGAAGTACTACCGAATTTCTGCCTTGCTACGCTCATACAACAACGATCGACCTACTACAAGACTTTCCGTATCCGACTGGGACCTTTCCATCGTCTTACAATCATTAATGGAACACCCCTGCGAACCCATGCAAGACAGCTCCCTCCACCTCATGACTCGCAAAACTGTCTTCCTCGTGACACTGGCAGCAAGTCTAAGATGCTCTGAGATTCAAGCCCTATCTGCAGACCCGGCATACTGCATCTTTGGCCCAAACTACTCTTCAGTCACACTCTTCCCTAGAGTAACCTTCAGAGCTAGAACTCAAAAACTGTCTGAGCCTTCGAAATCCATAACATTCCCTGCCCTCTCAAACCTCGCCAGAAACGAACCTGAATGCCTCCTCTGTCCAATCAGAGCTCTTCGCTTCTACCTAGCCTGCACACAGCATGAAGACATACGGAGAGGCAGAAATCAACTCTTCCTTCCAGTGGACCTCCAAACCGGCAAAACAACAGCCACCATGGTATCACGCTGGATCAAGAAAACAATCGAAGCAGCTTATGACAAACACGAATTGAGCAAGAGCATGAGAGTGACGGCGCCCGAAGTAAGAGCTATCACCACATCTTGGGCCCACCATAAGAAATCTTGGCAGCAGCATCTTGGCGCCACCAGTCAACCTTCACATCTCACTACCTAAGAGACATGACGAAGGATGAATTCAGACTACATCGGCTGGGACCGATCGTCGCAGCCAGAACCGTGGTCAAACCCCCTTAAGTACTCAGAACGAAGCAGAAGCAAGACCCATGAAGGAAACAAGTTCCACCAAGCTAGAAGCAAGACCCTCAAACAACTGTTCTTTTCAGGGCCACTAATTCCTACGAAAGAGACCAAATTCCTGTCAACCCCAAATGTTCTGAATAAAGTGCGAATTTTTCTCTTGCAGATAAAGAATTCATGGGGGAAAGCCTGCTTGCATCCCGGGCACTCGTACAGGCGTTGCCCGCCACCAACTTTGACGAGGACAACTGGTAATGCTAAAATTACCAGGTTAAGTTGTTTTGGCAATAAAGCAAGACTATTTTGCCAGCCCCCATTCTGGCTGGCTAAAAATGGTTTCTTTTTGCATAAACATACTTAACGTAACTCCCGCCCTGCCTCCCCTCTCGAGTCACCGCCTGACACATTGAGAGTAAAATGAATGCCGATAGCGTGCGCGCTGTCGTTTTTATAAGGGAGGACCGCGCCGCGCATGCGCGGTGGGATATGCAAGCAGGCGTCTACAGACCGGAAGTAACCTCCAGGGGAACATCACATTCGAGGAATGTAATGCTTAAATTACCAGGTTAAGTATGTTTTAGGCAAAAAGAAACCATTTTTAGCCGACCAGACTGGGGGCCGGCAAAATGTTCTTTTTAATAACGCCTCGGATTTCATAATAGCATAATTAACCATGCTAAGTAGTCCCCAACGATTCGAATGTCGCATTAGGTTTAAACAAAAGCACCACTGGAGTAGCAACGCACAACATTCCACAGGTTTTAGAACATCGTCCTGGACGGGTTCGTTGATTTCTGCTTCAACATTCCCCCCTTGCTAAAGGTACTGTTCGAGCTTTACAGTACTTTGGTACTGCATCTGGTTTTAACTTAATTTTGGCTCTCAAGCCCTTGAATAATCCAGGCAAAAATAGCTCTTGGAACTTTGCAAACACTACTCCTTTTAAGTTCTCTAAAGTGTTGAAATCTCGTACTGGCACAGAAT
The DNA here is from genome assembly GCA_023313725.1 of Lithobius niger. Lineage (NCBI taxonomy): Eukaryota > Metazoa > Arthropoda > Chilopoda > Lithobiomorpha > Lithobiidae > Lithobius > Lithobius niger. Next base: position 3,270 of record JAHWFP010015346.1, on the reverse strand, counting down.
AAAATTGATCAATATCTAGACACAGCCAACTTCGCCGTAGCAAAGCTGGTTGTTCACCAGGACTAATTACAGCATATAAATGTTCAGTTTTGTCATTAACCTCTTGACGACCAGGCTCTAGCAGCCGTATACTCCTTTCAGCTATCAACATGTCTTTTACTTCAATGCAGTGCTCTGCCTTCTCCACTTTAGCCTTCCTGAGTTTGTGAATAGTTTCAAATTAATAAATATATACATTTTCATTACTGCAATATATTATTAAATTATTGGAATTATGAAGAAACATTGGTTATCCTTACAACAGTGTGCTTGTATATAATGGCATAGGAAAAGCCTTATAATACTAATTATTCAACTCCATAAAAATTGTGTATATTACTACTATAAAAAAATAAAACTGGTAAAATAATAACAAATAAATGCAGTACAAAAAAAAGTATATAACAAATTTTTGTTGATATAAATTATTCTGTGCGGCTTTTTTTTTCTTGCTGAAAACAATTTTATAACGACAGGTAAAAAAAAGGCACAAAATAAAAGCCTAAACATTCGGAGCACAAACAAACCATTTTGGTATCCGTTTTGTAACTTTTGGGGAAAACGGAAATGTCTCAATTTTACATGTAAGGGACATTTTTTAAGTAAATATTAATTCGCTACATTGAATGGTTTTCACAAGTTTGGCGAACTGAAATGAAATTCTACGTAGTCCTCAGCTTTTTTTTTGCTACAATAAGTGTGTGCGTTCATTAAGTTTATTTTTTCTTTAACAGGATTATCTTTAGCTTTGAATGATTGTTTGTTACTTAATTTTTGGGGATGCACTTAAATACGTGGATATGCAAAATGAACACTGCACATTCATTAAAAAATACTTTCGTAAGGTATTTTTTTTACGCAAAGCAAACACATGATAGGTCAAATGTTTCTTTACATGGTCTGCACACGAAAATCATTGCCACGACAAACATTTTTGACTTTCAGCAATTGCCTGCAAAATTAACAATTTAAATAGATAACATCATGAGTCCATGATGTTCCTACAGAACTTTTTATGTACTCATGATAACATGAGCTTTTCTTTCTTTACTTGTAACACAGCAAAATAACAAATGTGTCAAAATAACTCCAAGACGACTTTTTTTGAATGATTGACAGCTTGTATTTGTTAGGGCGCATTTATGCAATGATACGCCTTTGTATTTGACAGAGAATTACTACGGTTACATGACCACTTCGAAGCTCGTCAGAGGAATGAGCATCGCGTCCGTGTCACCTCCGTGGGTTTTGTAAACACCTGTTCGTGGCGCTTTCTCCCCAAAACGCTTCACGAAGGTGGTTTGAGAGTCTGTATCGCATCGTCTTTGGGAATGTAAACCCTCACAGTCGCATTGAGACGTAGGAGAACGCCTGGTAAAGATGACGGACACAGTTACGGCGCCCACGTAATTTGTGCTGGTGCCATTAGAATTTTAGGTAAATAAACTGAAAATAAGTGTACATGACTAGGAAGACCACTAAGTTTTGATTACATTTGGTTACTTAGGTCTAAGCTAACCTAGTTTACTACATGCAGGGGGTAGAGCAGCGTGGAACTTGCTCACTATTCGCCAAAGGGAGGGCAGGAAGGAAGGGTTTTCCGATCGCACTGGCCGAATCGCCTTACTTAGTGGATTGACTCTAGTCCAGATCTTGCGTCTTGTAAACAGGTGCCGTTTTTTGATGTGCATTTCAAAGCGCATCGTTAAAATGCACTTTCTTGTTAAAATCACGTAGCGATTGTGTCCAGTAACTTCTAGTGTACGGTATAACCAAACCAAAAATTCCCAAGACTGTACTGAACACTATCCCTGCCAACACCTTTCTTCCTCTCCCCCTGTTTATAAATAAAACTGATTAAATGCCCACGGGACACATGAAAGGCCACAAACTGGTCCTTTCCTTATTAATAGCTTTTAAGTACAAAACTGTTGCATTTTTCCTTTGCAATATTATTAATTTGTCATAACAAATGAAACTGTAAATAGGCCAGCAAAAGCACAAAATCCTCGGCCGGGAAAACTACTATGGTTTTATTTGGTAACAAAGTGCTTGCGCTGTGCTTAGCATACTTGCCCGTTGTTAACCTCTACCTCGCTGTTAGAAACGCTACTCAATATCGAAAAATCTTTTTCCTATGTATTGTAGCAACAATTGAACTCATCTTAAACCTTTGTTAGCTATCCAGCTACATGATTGTCACTCACACTTTGTTAACGCGTTTGACCCGGATATTTTATTTACTTTTTTTTTTGATCTTCTTTCTTGAAGAGTACGGTCGCTTCTTGCTAATCATCCAAACTGTACAAAAAGCAACATGGATGATTAGCACCGCCATTTTGTATTGCCAAGACAACTTGTTACTTTCTACAGCTTAGACCTGTTGTATTTGGATGTAGTCTACTGTATAGTAGAAAAGCTAACTAAGCTTCTTAACGCGTTTAGTTTGCTTCAACTCATTTACAGTTGCCTAGACAGTTTTACGACGAGTTTACAAGTTGTGGAAGTCTACTCTACCAACCTATGTCACCTGTGATGAGACAGTAAGTCTACCAAACTAAGACCGTACAATTGTGAGTGACAATCGGTAGTTTAGGACTGATCAATGGTCTTTCTCCTTCTCTTTTATTTGACTGTAAGCAACAAAAAGAAATAAATCGCATGCAAATTTCTACTTCTTCCACCTTTATTTCATGGTTTATCCATTTTGTGCAAAACGTACGGAGCAGGCCGTGACTGGTAGCCGACCATGAACCTCTTAAGTTAAATGTTACCTTCCACGATATAAAGTCTGCTCAAATGTTAACCTGGCTTCTTTACTCTTGCTTGAGATCACTATTACTTAGAACATCATCTGCATTCCTAGGGGACAGTGGATCGAAACCACGCTCTGCTACCATTTGTGCTACTATTTCTCTGATAAACGGTAACATTCACTGTTGATAATTACCTTATCCAGGTTATAATGCTGTTAGGTAGCTGCCATAGAATACCTCAAATCTTGCGGGTGACTGTCGTTGGTATTTGTGCATACAATAAGAATTACTACGAGTAGGAAGAGTGTGGTTCTATCCTAACGGCCTCTCAAACGCCCTTCCACCTTTCGCCGACCTATCGTCCAGACATTGTCTTCATGCCGATATCATGTCCCCACTCCCTATGGCTTACAAAGAGACCAGGTTAGACCCAAACGTCCCCATGTGGGATAAAGCTATGCAAGCCAAATTCCAA
>JAHWFP010015345.1:69-12317 GCA_023313725.1 Lithobius niger | reverse complement strand
TTTTTTTTCTTTTTCAGATTATTGTACCTAGTATCCTCACAAATGAGGTCTTTAATGTAGACTCTTTGCCCATTTCCACCCCACCCCGTTTCTTTTTTCCCCAATAAATATATTAAAAAAGGAATATAGATAAACCTCAAGATGACTCAACCATTTTGGCAAACGAATCTTTCAAATCTCTTGAAAAAAAAACTCGTTGAAAGGTAATAACGATAAAGGTACAAAGATTAACAATGGTGTAAAGTTTTCATTGACTTCTTTCATACAGTTTAAAGATTTAGAAGGTTTGGGGACTCCAGTTTCAGACGAAAAATCCAAATATAGAGTATATTTGGATTTTGTCCAGTGACCCGGAAACTCAAAAACTGTTGAAAAATCTTAAACGGTATATACGGTATATACGGTATATATCTACGGTATAAACGGTATATCTTAAACGGTATATCCGTATCATTGAGTATGTTTAATTACGCTAATTCTATGCACATGGCGTCCTACTGTTACTCCGCTTGCAAGAAGGCAAGTGACTGTGATAAACCGCTTTGCCTTAGAACTTGGGTGTACGAGGATATTCACAAAACTAAAGGACGACTTAACAAAAATGTTATTGACAAACAAACCCTGGTTTAACTTGCCATCTTATAGTGCTATAAACTTGATGGAAGTTACCGGGAAAATTACTGCAGTGTATGTTACAATTGATACTCCCAGCAACGTGAAATTATGGTGCAATGTAGATTTTGGAGTAGCCCATTCCGATATTTCCAATGACAAATTTTCCAACGAAGACTTCACGGGTTTGGTAACTACGTAAACATAAAAAAAGGTGTAAATAAAAGAATAGAAATTAAAAACTACGACTTTTCGTGCCTAAGAAAGATCCTACAAATCATCTATTTCTGATCAGATGTTTAATTATAGGGCCCACAAATTGTGGAAAAACTAACTTACTGTTTAATTTCATCTGTAACGAAAGATGGCTCGACTATGACCGATTTACAGTAAAACTTTGTCAGCCTAAATACAAAGCTTTGCAGTCAATATTTGCTGAAGTTGAGGAAAAAATTGGACGTGGTGTCACTTTTTTCACGGTTCTCAAATAGATTCAATTCCGCCTGAAAAACTGGACCCAAAATTTTGAAACCTAATTCTTTTTTGTCGACTGCCTTTTAGACAAACAAAAAATATCGAACGCTTCTTTGCTCAAGGACGTGATTCAAATGCCAATGTTTTTTATTGAAGTCAGTCCTACACGAGAATTCCTAAACAAGTAGTTAGAGACAATGCAAATTTATTAATTCTTTTTCCAGAAGATGAGTTAAATTTGAAACAGATTTACGAAAATCGCGCTGCCCCTGACATGGAATTATCAGACTTTAAAACGTTGTGTCAAAATTTTTGGAAAAAGCCTTATGTGTTTTTAGCAATTAACAAAACTTTAAACGAGGGAAGACATAAACGTTCATTTTTGCCTATTAAACAAAAGAATGGAGACAAAACGAAAACTCGCAAAACTAAAAAAACTAAAAAGTTTTTAAATCGACGTTTGGGAGAGAGAGAACAAGAAGAATCGCTACAATCATTTTTTAAGCCTGTAGTTAGCACTCTAAAATCGAGACCGGTGCTCGGTGCAGCCACGCAAACTATCCCGGTTAAAAACACTCTAGCCACACAGACGACCCCGATTAAGGTTTACAAATGTGAAGAAAGTGACGAGGATGACTGTACTTATCGATCGCTAGGGCCTCTTCCGTTGTATCGATATCTTGTCACTTCCGTTGTCTATAAAGAGACATGTTGCCGAATGCAACATGTCTATTAACTTTGTTACAAAGCTTTCCGCCAAACGTAACCGTGTCAGCTACACAGCATATACGGGGCTGCGCTGAGCATCCTCAACCTTTTTCCTTGCAAAATCAGGTTACTAACCTTGAAAGCACACGGAGCTGTAGATAGGAAGAATAAAATGAAGATTACGAGCAATGACAGCATTCCTTCTCCCCCTTTCTCCCAATCCCACAGTTTAAAAAATGTAAAAACTTGCTCATATTTAAGCAAATAAGACAACCTGCAAAAAAAACGAGGGAAAAATAATATTGAGGGGAAAATTGTGCGTTTCCTATATTCAAAAGTAACCCGGTTTTGGATATTCGGTTCCGCCATAATTTTTCCGCCAATATGAAAAAAAACCTCGTGGGTCGAGGAACCAAAAACATTGTTCGTCATTGCTTTTTCGATAATATTTTCGCCAATGTAAAAACGGTGCAGGTGGCCAATGCTGTCATTGATTTTTCAACTAAACTATTAAATTACACGATCGAAAAAGATACACTACCGTAGGGAAAACCGACGCACCTCCATAATAAAGACACATAGGGAATCCCCCCCCCAGCAATAACACCATTAAAAAATACAAAAAATGCTCATTTTAGTCTTCAAAAATGACAAAATGTGGGGGGGGGGGGGGCAGAGGCTTCCCTTTTCCCCAATTTTCAAAATGTTGTTAATTCGTCTTTTTCACGCTGCGGTGCATTTGAGTAGCATTTTTACAACAGTGCCTGGCCGGTGGCTGTCAAAAAACTACTCTTCAAAACGGGGAAGTTGTTAATTCGTTATTATCATGCAGTTTTGCTAATTAGTCCCCATTGCCATGCAGTTGCTAATTCTTCAAAAAAGGGCTGTTCGAAACGGGTTGTTCGAAAAGGATTGTTCGAAAAGGGCTGTTCGAAACATCGATTGATTTAAAACAGTTAATTAAGCAGGACAAATCACATTGCCAGCCAAAAGCTGACATGCTTCGTTGTCAAACAAGATATGAATCCCGGTGCATTGGAAACGAAATGCTGCATTTTAGAAAAGAATTGTAGCACGTTGGAAATGAGTTTTGATGTCTGGGAAGTGTGTTGTTTTAGAATTGAATTGTTGCACCTTGTTAAGCTGTCATTTGGTGGTTACAATTGAATGATAAAGGATTTTCTTTGGGTTGATTTCCTATGTAACTCAGTAGCGTGTTCATCCTGCTGATTGTTTAATTTTTTTTCAAAAAATTCGCTTCAGCCAAGGTCAATTGTTGTAGAGTTAAGGGGCGTTTTATTGTGTTGACTTTGCTTTCTTTTTGATTTGTAGAACAGATCGCCTGTGGAAGACTACCGTCCTTGAAATATATAATAAATAGGAAACAGGCTTTGGGCCTATTGTAGGCGGAGTGGTGAAAAATTTATTTTAAATTGGTATTTCCTCTCATTATAATGGCTTTGCAATGTTTGCTAATGGTCCTTAAAAAGCTGGGGGCAATATTCATTTGGCTACAGTTGAGCTGAAGCTTTTTGCTGGTGTTTTTTACATTTTAGCTCTGCTACGTTTCATATTAATTTTAAGATACTTTCGTATGCACCCATATTTAGTATCCGTTTCGTTATTTACAACCTCTTTGCGCCGTCGCCGCCGTTGTAAAATACAACGTTAGCCGCCGTGGTTAAGCTGGCAAAGAACGTGCCACCGTCAATAATGCTTATATTGTTTATATTTATTGCAGAGTATCTTTCCTAGATTTAAAATATTAACAATAAAGCATTTAATTGCAAGCCAAACAATCACCAATAACGATAGTACTTCACAACAATCAAAAGAGTCGAAACATCCGCGGTTCTCTACGCTTCCTTCTACGACAATGTTATTGTTGAAGCGCACACCTCTGGCACGTACTGCAACGCCAAACGCTAATTTTTTTTAAATTGGAATTATTACAATTGTTGATCAGATAGAAAAGATAGAATTTAAATAATTCTATATCCAAATTTAAGCCTAATTGTTAGTCCCGTTCTAGTTTTGTAAGCGACAACAGTAGAGAAATTAGGCCTATTGGTTTCGATGTTAGGCCTATTTATTCTGGCAACATGGGATGGAGAGTGTAGTTTCCATAGCAATCTAGAAATCTTGAAATTACAATACGAAGCCAAATTATTGTTCTGTGTTGTGATATAAATATGTGGTCTGCTGTGTACTGTCGTATTATATGAACAGTTTCCTCCTGCAGCGGCGATTTGATGTTTCAAATTTGTGATTCCGTTGATAGCGTCAACGCCACTCTGGTTGCCATGTTGGCTGAATTCCTACAAGCATTCTTTTTTACATGAAACGAATGTGAGACGTTAACGAATCCTTCTGGTTTTTTTCCCATTTGCTTGTCTTCCTCTAGTGGTTAAAGTGTTATGATCAAATGTTATTATTTCGTTGAGTTACCTCAAAAAAGATTGTTAGCTGTAAGGAAGCTACGATGATTTATTTTGCCCTTTTTTTAAAGTTCACTTGATTACCAGCAGCACAGTGTATGCTTCGTCGGAATTCCTTAACTATTCACGATTCCAAATTTACAATGGTGAGTGTTAGAAATAAATTAAAAATTTGTTATTTCTCTCGTAATAATTGTTCGATTTACGTCAAATTTTGGCTCAGCAATACTGCTTGGGGTATCAAGCGTTGTACCAAATTTCATTCCAATCCGATCTTTCATTTGGGCTCCACCCAGACTAAAAATGTGCAACCAACGGACCAACGGACCAACCAACCAACATTTTGCAATTTGGTGTCCGTTATAGGCTACGCTTCACTCTCTCGCTCGCTCCGCAAAAAAAAAATAATAATAATAATAATAATAATTTAATCCAGCAAATGTTACATCTTGTGGCACGAGTCCGGAAGACTGACTGTATGTGCCTCTTAGACGAAATACAAGATTCATAAACATAAATTACAGATGTGGTGTTTTAACAACAGTATTATATGAATAACAGTTCAACACCTTTAGTTAAAATACATTTCATTAAAAAAAATATTTGGTTAAAAACCTAATAATTTACCAATAAGAGGTTTATCTATGTAACTTAGATCTATTTCATTGTAAAATACCATTGTTTTAGCTCTTTTTTTAGGGAAGCAGTATTTTTAAGGTTACGCAGGTTTGCAGGTAGCTTGTTGAGTAAGTAGGGTGAAATGTAGTTTAGTGTTCTTTTGCCATAAGAGTTTCTAAAATGCGGGGTAACCAGCCAATTATTATTATTTCGGCAGGGTCTTTTAAGATGGGTATTTAAGCCAGTATTGAAGTACGTATTTGTTATTACCGTAAAGTCTGCAATTTGCTTAAAAGTCATGATCTTGTTTTCAAGCATTATATCCAGTGTCTGTTTATTGGAGTTGTCATTTTTAAATAAGATTTTACATGCTTTATTTAATATTTTTTGCAATCTATCAGTTTAACCAGAAGACGTGTAAGCAAAAACGGGGGATGCATACCTTACAGGTGAAAGAACACATGCGTTATAAATAAGTTTTTTGTTTTGAGCATTAAGTTTGTTCCTAATATTATAAAGGCCAGGTAGAGACTGTCTTACTCTGGTAATGAGGTTGTTAATATGGTCATAGAATTTCCAATGTCTGTCAATTTCAATTCCAAGGTACTTTCTTTGTTTGACGGTAGTTAGACATTGACAGTTGCAGATCAAGTTTTCCACCGAATAATTACAGTCATATTGGTGTAATTTAATGTCGAAATTATCCAGGGTCATATGTGAGGTGAGAAACGGAAGTACGCAAGTTTTATCAGCATTTATATAAAGCTCATTTTCAAAGAGGTATTCATTTATTAAATTAAAGTCTTTTTGAAGGTTTTCGATCATAGTCTCCTTGTCTAGGTTTATTGAGAGCAGCAGGATGTCATCAGCATAAAGTGTAAGGTAAGTATTCCAATGAAAATCGTCAATATCGTTTAAGTAAATCAAAAATAAAATGGGTCCAAGAATTGAGCCCTGCGGGACACCATAGCCAACCTTGTGCCACTCACTACAGCATTCTTCAATTTTAACACAACTTAATTTGTTTGTGAGATAACTAGTGAGAATACTTAACATTTTACTACGGATACCTAGTTTACCAAGTTTTTCACGGAGGATATTTAAATTAAGTGTGTCAAACGCTTTTTGAAGATCAATGAGAATAGCTCTAACATATTTACCCTCGTTTAGTCCCCGGCATACATGATTATTTAAGTATAGCAGAGCATCTGTGGTGCCCTTTTTTTTTCTGGAAACCGTACTGTATGTCGTTCAAAAGATTAAATTTGTTGAGGAAATTTTCAATTTTGTTGGTAAAAAATCTTTCCACAATTTTATTTATCACAGAGAGTAAAGCAATTGGACGATAGTTTTTCAATTCCGTGTGGGTACCTTTTTTGTATACAGGTCTGAGAATCTGTTTTTTAAGACTATCAGGCCACACTTCAGTATCAATTATTACTTTAACCAGTTTCAAAAGAAAGTTAGCACTGTTATTTTTGGTTTTTACAAAAAGATCCAGAAGAAAACCATCGTGTCCCGTAGATTTTTTAACTTTGCTATTACTAAGTATTTCAGTGATTTCATAAAAAGTGGGTGGCAAAATGACGATAGAGTTATGTTTTGTTATTTGTAGTTTTTTAGAAGTTTCCAGTGTATTCCTACATCTCCTATTGTGCTTATTTTTGTTTTTTAGATTTTCAACTTGTAATTTAAACTCTTTACCGAACGCGTCACATAGGTCAGAGGTTTTTTCGGCAGGAAAGGCACGTTTTAGATGTTCGTCGATATTTGTTTTTGGCTTTTTCCCCATTAATTGGTTTAGTTTATTCCATATTTTAGCACTATCTGGTTTGTTTTCAATAAAAAAATTTTTATAAAATTCATTTTTTGCCCTAAGGATATTTTGTGTTACAGAATATTTACAATTTTTATATTCTTGAATAATTTCAGGTGAAGGCTTATTTGTTTTGGATATTTTAGACCATAATTTATTTTTGTGATTAATTTCTTCGAGGAGCATGTTGTTCATCCACTCGTGTTTAAAACATTTATTGTCTGACTGTTTTTTTTTGTATGATGTATTATTAGCATAAATTTCCTTGATAATTTTTTCAATTTCGTTATACATGTCATTAGAGTTTTTAAAGTTATCAAGGTAATTCCAATCATAGTTGTCAAGCTGTTTGATAATATTATGTATATTTAGTTTTTTAATTAGTGTGTGTTTTTGATATACATCGTTTTTAGTGAATCAAGATGTTTTATTTCGATGCAAGTAAAATAGTGGTCTGCAATCTTTTTCTTTATTACATATCCGTTTATACTGGATTTGTTTAGTTTAGTAAAAATTACGTCAAGGCAAGATTTGCAGATTTTATTCATTTTAAGTTCCTCGCGGGTTGGAGTGTTAATTTGTGATGAAAAACCATTTGCTGCAAGTAGGTTTTCAAATCTTTCAATGTCTGGTTTTTCACTTATATCTTGCGTTTCTTTTAAAAGATTAAAATTAAGGTCCCCAATAATAATAGTATTTGAGTAAGGGTTGTTTTTCCTAGGTTGCAATAGAATTTTAAGGTCCCTTATAAAGTTGATTCTACTTGAGGAAGGCTGTCTGTATATGACAACAAGTGTATATTTTCTGTTATCCACAGTCACATCAATTTCAAGTGCTTCATTATTATGTAAAAAAAGTTTTTTAGAGTTAATAATATTAATTCTTTGGTGAACGAAAACCATGACACCACTTCCCTTTTTAAATTGTCGGCAGTTTGCAAGTTGCGCATAATTTTCAATCTTGTAAAGGTCAATTTCTTCTTCCTTTAAATTTGTTTCATTTATAACAATAAAGTCCCAACTAATATTTTCCTGTTTAATAGTAAGTATAAATTCGTCCCAGTGTAGTCGACAACTTCTTAGGTTAATTTGTAAGCCAAGTAGCCCGTCAGCTGTAATATTGTTTAGATGTTTTTTTGCAAGGTCATTGAAACTTTCAACAAGGACAGTAGTGGATTCCGAGAAGTCCACTGTTGCATTTAGATCCAGGTGAGTTCTGAATTTAAATAGTTCTTGTTATTAGCTCAAGGTCGTTTTCGTTACGGATAATAACAACAGCCTTTTCAGTTTCATTTTTCCTTGCATGGATTTTTCCATCTTTGATCCAGATGAACTTGTATGATGTTTTTAGTTGGGTTTTCACTTTCCACAGCAGAGATTTGTAAAAAGGTGTCAAGTGCTCATTAACATAAATTTTCTCTTGATTTCCATTTCCAAAAATATCATCATTAGTTATTCTGCCTTTTTTACCTTTAAGCCACTCATCACGAAAAGTTCTACTCTTAAATTGGATCACAATTGGTTGTGGCTTGTTGATGTTTTTTGTTGGAATGCGGTGCACTCTGTCAATATGGCTGTCGTCAAAAAATTCTAGGCGGAGCCCGTCTACAAGTCGGTAAATGGTGTCTCTGATGTCTTCCTTTTTGTCTATTTCCACACCAAAGATTTCCAAATTTCTGTTTCTATTATATTGGTCGGTTTCGTTTTGGCTCATTTTTATTTCTTCTACTCTGGTTTTAAGATTTTGTGTGTCCTGTTTACAATCACCTAGTTTATTAATTTTTTCTTCAAGTGCTTGTAGGCGTTTTCTAATTTCAGTATTTTCTTTCCTGATTTCAATGTTTTCTTTCTTGATATCTTCGTACTGACCTTCGATAAATTTCATCCCCTTTAAGACTTCATTTATTTTGTGTTCAATTCTTTCTAGCGAGTTGTTTTATAATAATATATATATTATAAAATTATATTATATTAATATTATATTATTATATATATATATAATAATAATAATAAATATAATAATAATATAATAATAATAATAATAATAAAGTATAAATGTGTTTACGTCTTTCTAATAAACTTTAGTGACTGTGAAATATCTCTGTTACACTCGGTGAAAGCATGTGAAACTTCACATTTAAGCAATTTTCTGGTAAGGGTTGTCAGGCTGCAAAATAATGCCAAACTTTGAGTTAATATTTCCTGTTAGAAATAAGCTATTAACCGAATAACAATCAGAGGTGGATTTTCGCATCAAACGCAGTGGCATTGACCACAGCTTTATCTGGAAATGAGATAGTTTTAAAACAAAACTAGACAATCAGTTAGTATGTCCACTAATGAGCCAAAGTTATTATCTATCTTGACGGCTCTAGTATCACTAAAAGAATAGTCATGAAACTCAGGTGATGTGATGAGGTAAGGAGTGGTCATCTATTCAACAGGAAACAGGTAACCATGCCAAATCCTTTGTTAAATTCTTGAATGTGCATCACTGACCACGGGAATAAATTTGAAGCTTTATGACGATAAAGATTCTTTACTATTGTAAAGAGTATAATGATATGGCTCTAGAATTATAGTATATTGACGAATCAGAACAAGTACCATAACTCTTACGATTCCTGGATCAATTTCCTTTTTTTCCGGCATAAGTTTGTTTCCTATACGTGTTTGCTGGGCGAGATGGGTTCCTCCTTGTTGTGGCCAGTGCCCCCAGCAGAGGAAGACTAGCTATCATATTTCCCCTTTTCCTTTCATTCATTCTTCATTTTGAGGCTGATTAGCCTCCAGTGGGATCCAAACGCCCAAATGCCCGTTTTCTATTTATGATGACCTGTAATCCGGATGACAGACATTTGATGTGGTGCACTCTTGATTTCAGTAAGATGAGAGGTCCTTTAGTACGCCCTTAGGAACATCAGTTTGTCATTCTGTCTTCCCTTAAGGTAGCAGCTAGGGTTATCCAAGGGGTAAAATTCATATGTTTGGCTTGGTGCTGAGCTTTGGTTTGTCAAGCAAATGGGTATTGCAGTCATCTTTATCACCTGAATAGGCATACCCGTTTGGAGCTCCATGTGTGTGAGACAAGAACACCGACTACTTATCGGGTATTATATTTCTTCCCCTTTGACTTCTCCTCTTAATCAAATTGGAAAGTAAACAGAGGAAGTATTGGCTGGATGTCCAGGGGAACAGAGTCCTAACATTTGACAGTGGTTGAAAGAATATTCTCAAGTACCTTGTTATTAAGGTTGTGAACAGTTACATCAAAAAATGTCTCCTTTCCTTTGGAGTAAAAGTTTGACTGTCATAATTTATGTGGTGCAATGCGAAAGGTCATGAAGCCCGGTTCTAGTGACCTTCCTGCAGAAATCCCTAATTTTGAACACACAGAGAAGTTAATAGCAGCAAAAACTTATTCTGGACACAATTGATACTTCTACGGTAGTTTGTAGCTGGGATTTGACAGAAGAAAATTATGATTTTTGCATGAGGAGCTTGGAAAGCAAAGAGTAACTTAGATGTGCTGCTTATATACTGACAGGTTTGGACACCGTTTACCGTTGGCTGTTCTTGTGTCAACGTTCGCCTCTCCGGGCCTGCAGCAGACCAGTATTGTGGGGGTACCTCCAATTAAAGGCATGACCGTAGAACACAGGCTCCCAAGGAGTTTTAACTGCCGACAATACAGCCACATGAGAAATCATAAGTAGCAGCACAAAGTTACTTATGATATTATTGGTGAACAAGAAAATGATCAAGACATACCACGTGCCTCTGCACCAAAGTTGTGTTAAGTGCAAAGGCAATATCGTTTCTTATCACTAGGCTTGCTCCAAATGACCAGAAGAAAACTAATCCAGGAAACTAAAAATGAAGGAGAGTTCTCATTAACCTAGGCTCAAAAGAAGGTCAAACCACCGTCTTCATCGTTTCTCCGTCTTTTGATTCTGCAACGGTAATTATCTTTCATCCAGTTCTGTCATGTTTGGCTAAATGAGTGGACCAGCTTGCGGCCCTCTTAAAGGCCAAGTTAGGAATGCTGCAACTGTCGTTTAACTAATCTTCTGGAAAAGATCCTGCAGCACATTCTGCTCTATGCATTTTTTTCTAAGAGTGCTGCTACGTACAGCTCAGCCGTTGATGCTGCATCGAAGCAGTTCAGACAGAATATCGGCTGCCTCACCCGAAATCAATTGAGTGCGTTTTCGGAACAAAAGCAATTCCATCATTTCAAGTATTTTCCATTTCTGTGCCTGCACACCAGCCCCCGAAGACCATCCTAATGTGCCCAAAACCTCCTGTGATTGAGCATCCTCTCTCTGCACTATACCCTAACCCAGTGGTTTCAGGGTAGTCTTCCTTGATACCAACTCCACCATATGATGAAGTGGAACTGGAGGAAAGTATTCAAGTCTGCATGCAAGTGTCAGAGGTTTCCTACTTCTGGCGTTAGTGTGGAGGCATTCTCTGCATCTGATACGGAGGTCTCGGATGTGGATTCATAAAAGTCACTCCTCCAAAGAGGAAAATACCTGAAACTATAGCCAAAGAAAAGAAACTGAAAATAAGTCTGTTTTATGTACTTCAGTGCCTACAATCCTTCGGTGGAATGCTAGAAGTTTAGGACTCATGCGTAAGAGTTCAAGTTGCTTTTAAATCACTGTCAGCCACTTTGATTCTGCCTGCAAGAGCTTTGTTTTAAGACAGAGACCCAGGCATTTTTTCTTATTTCGCTCAGATGCTCCGTAGGGATTGTTGGCTCATGGTGATGTGGCCTTTTGGTGCATCAGTCTTTCCAACATAGGGAGGTATTACGGTGAACTGCATTATAAGCTCTGGCAGTACGTGTGTCACTATCATTCCCTGTCACAGTTTATTGGATCTACTTTCCACAAAGCAAGAGTTGACTATATAGAAAACTTTCCTATCTATACCTTTTCTGCTCTAGAGAGATTTCATACTCTATGGGGTGACGAACAGTCGGACCAACAAGGAAGACTGTTGGAGTCGTGGCCAGATAGAGGAGGTGATGTCTGCATTTTAAACACCAAAGAAATAAAACATTTTAATGTGTAATCATTTCATTGATCAGACTTGGATCTCTCTTTTTGCGCACCAGCTATTATGAGTCACTGTTCATGGAGTGTCTGCAAGGACCTTCATGGTAGTGGTCATTTCCAAGTTGTCCTTTCTTTCCCTTTTAAAATTAACTGGATGCAGTTTGGCCTCCAGCATGAATTCAAATACATCACTCAATCTTTCCAGAGATGATTGGCCTGCCGTCGCTGTAGCTGGAATTTTCCCTGGATCAATTGATAAGTATGAGAACTTGGAATCAGGGACTAGTGTGTAACAAACATTATTTTTACGGCAGCTAAGAATGCTATTCCACAGACACCCACCGTCATAGCTAGAAAATCAGTCCCATGGTAGGTTTATGAATATTGACGTGCTTCTAAAGGCAGGAAATTTCCACTTTTGCTAAGTCAACGAGACTCGTCGGAGAAATTTGGTTCTTCTGTCAACAGGACTGGTTCCACAAAGAATGTCTCGGTAAAAATTCATCAGATATCCAGA
>JAHWFP010015344.1:29669-45200 GCA_023313725.1 Lithobius niger | reverse complement strand
GACTGTGTCTTCTCTTTTCGTGTCTGACAAGCGAGGAAAGAGACAACATCAAACAACGGCACAAATGACAGGGAAAAAGGGACAATGACGTCACGTCCTGTAGGCTTTCTTTGTCTGCTGGACCTACAAACAAAACAATTTTATACTTAAAAAACAGAAGAATAAGCCATAATCAATCTTTCCAATCTCTCTTCATACACAGGAAAAATAAAGTAACCTTTCTTTGACATGATAGAATACAGGCATAAAAGATCCTAATTGATTCCATTTTGTTAAATTTCCGTGATACAGCTTTCTATTTTTTTCTTCTAGCAAGCTAACGCTTGTCTTCATGAATAACTACAATTTACCTCGTTTTCCTCCTTGGTGCCAGGATCTGCATGTTTCTTGATCTTCACCATTGTGGAGACTGCTTGAAGGGTCTGGATTTGCAGAATGTTATGTAGGTCGAGGAAAGGTGGCGACAAAGGAGTCACATGATAGTGAAGTGGGAAACAAGGATGCTTGAGGCTTTGGATCGGATATTGGGAGGGCTGCAAGAAGTGCAGTTGTGCAAGTGGCGCTGCTGTCTGTTGTGCTTTCGTGGAGAACGTGAGTGCTGTGGCTGTTGACAGAGGGGTGAGGTCGTCGTGCACCAAGGATGTGGCTTGGCTGCGGGAGGGCTTTCGTTTCAAGCGGAGAGTCGTTTTCATATTTCTCCTTGTTTTCGTGGTAAACGAAAGCATGGAAATGAGGAGACGGTAACTGTGGGTTTGTGGCTGATGACCAAATGAGGCCATTAGTCGGTTCGACTAATTCCGTTCTTTCATTTCCAGTGGCGGGTCCGTGGCGGGTCGAGAGTTTCCCCACCTGGCCTACGTCAGGCTGTCTCGTTTTCGTTTTTCAACCGGATGAAAAAGCCGTTGTTGTGGTTGTAGTATGCTGGCCGGGCCGGCGAGATGCGGGTTGATTCTGACCCAAAAGGGGACAGGCGGTGTTCAGCTTCTTTTGGGGGTCTTGGACAGTCCTTGCGGTTTACCGGAAGGGAGACGACACGTTGGTGGCGTGCGTGGCGGCCGGGGACATGCATGACGGTAGCAGCACCTGTTTGTCTTTCGTTTCCCGTGAAACTTCTTGGATTAGATGATGCGCCTCCCTGCTAGATTGGCAGCGAGAAGGGACGGATGAGGGTCTGTGAGGAAAGTGGCGGAAGATGTGCGTGATGAATGCGGCATTGGTTTATCTTTCGTTTCCCGTACGAGGTTTCCTGCTTGATGGTGCTGCATCAGAATGGCTTTCGTTTAGTCGTGAAAGGCGTCATGGGCCAAACGGTGTGGCCGGTGTAGGAAAGGATGCGGTTTGAGCAGAGAGACCAGGGGTTGCTTGTTGTGGATTCTTACGAAAGAACAAAAGGGCCAGAGGTCATAGGCGAGGTGCAGCGAGGACCAGTGCAACCGTGTGTGTTGGTACAACGGCAGTCGCGGTGGAGTCGGATTCTTCAAGAAAGGTGGGAGCAAGTGAGTGGCAGAGGGTCTTTCGTCTAGGCAAAAGAACCAAAAAGTGAACGGGAGGAGTCCGATGGAAAAGGGATTCTTCCTGAACAGCTATGGGGATTCTTCCTGAACAGCTGCATGGGCGAAAGATGCTGGGAGAACTCATGGATCCAAGTGTGGTGAACAAGCAGTGACCGGGACCTTGAGAGCGGCAGATGAAAGCTTCATAGCCATCTTCGGCGGGATCAAAACCGACGAAAGGACCAGAGGGCGAGGCCATGGCGGAACAGATTAGGCTGGAGGTCTGTGGTGTTCGTCTTGCTTCATGGGATCAGAAAACCTGATGAAAGGAGACCCATCAGCTTGCCAGGAGACGACTGCCGTGATGGTTGATGACGAACCAGCGGTGGTCGGCTTGAGGGGTGAGGCCAGGGGGATTGGCAAGGCCGGAGGTCTTGCGGTGTTCGACTTGCTTCATAGGAGAAGAAAACCTGACAAAAGGAGACCCATCAGCTTGGGGGGAGTCGTCTACCATTGCAGTGGAGCAAGGGCGGTCCCTGGAACGGGTTGACTCGGAGTCGAAAGCTTGACAAGATGGCAGCCGAGTGAGGACGGTACGATGGCGGCATCGGGTGAACGGCCAGCACGGGAAGTTGACTGCGGTGGGCTTCTGCGGAAGGGCAGTAAGTGGACGGAGCGCTGCCACGGCACAGACGGTGGGAGATGTGGCATCAAGAGGCGGGGGCTGAATTGGCGAGAGCTTGACGGGACGGCAGCCGAGAGAGGACGGCACAATGGCGGCGTCGGGTGATCGGCAGGCACGGGACGTTGAGTGCGGTGGGCTTCTGCGGGAGGGCCGCAAGTGGACGGAGCGGCACAGTCGGCGGAAGATGTGGCGTCAAGAGGCGGGGTTCGAGTTGACGAAAGCTTGACGGGACGGCAGTAGAGAGGATGGAACGATGGCGGCGTTGGATGATCGGCAGGCACGGGACGTTGAGTGCTGTGGGCTTCTGCGGGAGGGCCGCAAGTGGACGGAGCGCCGCTGCGGCGCAGTCCGTGTTGGCTTTCGTTTCTCTGGATTCGGCTTGGTTGTGACGAGAGACGGTTCATGAAGGCCGGGGAAGGAAACCAAACTTTGGCGAAAGAGGGAAACAGAGCGATGTAGAGATGGTCGCTGGAGGAAAATGAAGCGTCTGCGCTCTCACTTTTATAAGGAGGGCTGCGCGCGCAGGCGCAGTAGGGCATGCAAACGGGCGGTTGCACAATCAAAAAATCTCCACGGAAACACATTGGAACAATGTAATGCAAAATTAACAGGTTAAGATGTTTTGGCAAATAAGAAACTATGTATGACCATGGAGACTTGTGTCTCTTACAGCTAAAGCTGTTTGGGTGTTTTCAGGCATCTGAGGAAAAATAACAATGGGACATAAAAGATTGAAACTTCAATCGATCAGGATGTTTCAACACCTGATAAAAGTCACTATTAGTGAGTGACAAGGCTTAATTCTGGTTGAAAAAAAAAAGGAATCAACTTTGATATTTTTCCAGCTGAGGGAACAGCGTGTTCGGGGCTACAGCGTTATTTTCATGAAATTATCTAGTCACTAGCTAATCACTAGTAATTAGGTAAGTATCAACGTTATGCACACTTTATTTTCAACAATAAACGTTAAGCTGTGTCACTAATAACAACCCTATAAATTCTTGTTATTAGTGACACAGCTTAACGTTTATTGTTGAAAATAAAGAAGTGTGCATAACGTTGATACTTGCCTAATCACTAGTGATTAGCTAGTGACTAGATAATTTCATGAAAAAAAATTCTTTCATGCAGTGCATAAAGCTGAAATTTTACAGACAGCTGTAGTTTAACCGTGGAACGTGCAGTCCACTTTGCTGGTTCGGGGGTAAGAGGAACGGTAAATTCAAAGTTTCCAATCAGTCTCAATACTATTTTAAGGGCAGAGGTACAGAATTTTACTCCAATAACACATTTCGGCCGTTTGAAGTTGTGATATCAAACGCTAAGCTCTTTCGCCGAGTTAATCCAACCGACTAATACTTCAAACGTTAAACGAAATGCTTGAAAATTGCGCGGTAAGGGAACAACATGGCGAAAGAGCTTGGCGTTTGACATCACTAGTGCTGAACGGTATCGGAAATTTCCGGTACGGTACGGTATCAGTATTCTGACAAAAAATATTCGGTATTTTCGGTATTCCGGTATCGGTATCCGCCTACTTGGGTAATCGAAGCATACCCTACGCCAAACTGCTACTAAATGATACAGGGCATACCAGGTTGTTTTCCGATGTCTAATTTCAACATCAGTGTACCTCTGCTGCTACTCCGCCACTTTGATTGGAATCAGTCTCGGAGATCGGGTTACAGTTTAATCGGAATAAACACCTCATAAAACGAAGCATAAAATCTAGGAATAGACTGAATCTACTTTTTAGCAAATCCGGATAATTTACAAGATTGGCTGAATCAGATCCGGGTCCTAACCGAATCCCAAAAAAAAAATTGGATAGATGTTTGTTTTGTACAGACTAACTGTTCACTCTACCTGAATGACTGAATCAACTTTAAAATCTGAGTAAATATTTTGCTAATTGGTCATTGGGTGGCCCCCCCCCCATAACTTCTGAACAGTTTATGCTATCAATTTCAGTTTAGCTCCATTGGAAAGCTGGTTAAAAAAACGCTTCTAATGGTATATTGGAATGCCCAAATCGGCCAAAAATTGGCGAACTTATTAAAAAATCAGCTAGACACTAAAAATGTACGGTATTTCGCTCTTCAAAAAATTACCGATACCGCGGTAAAAATACCGATACCGCCCAGCACTAGATATCACGAATTCAAACAGCCGAAAACCTTGGCAGGAATCCTTGTTTTGGGAAGATCAAGGTCTAAAAGACCATTAGTAATTTGGTAGATATGACACCCAAATGAAAACAAATCGTAAATAGTTGTCAAGCGTAGCATATGTATGGGTTAGCATACAGTAAAGAGGAAATGGAACAGCTCCTTAGTTAGATGCCTCTAACAATTTAATTGTCAAACCGATTAACGGAGCAGAGGTTGCCGGGGCGACAGACTTCCGAGCAGTAACAGGCCTTCCAGCGAACTTTCGAAAAATAGTAGGACTTCTACAGAAAATAAGTAGGACAACAGGAGCAACAATAATACTGTACAAATAATTTACAGTCTCGCGCTTGTCTTGCTTGCTAGTTGCAATGGCGCACTGAATTTGTTCCACCCTCTTTCTTTAAACGATAGTCTTTTACAGTTCTCAGTCCAATGGAGATTTTGTGTAATGATGTGCACCCTGATGTCATCAGCGCATTTTTAAGCAAGATTCCTCGTTCAACACCAGCGTTTCCATGAGCTTAAGTGAAGCCGCATTTTACATCTTTTGCTAAGTGAGGTTACTTTTTCATTCGGCTCCTTCAGTTGAAATATTTTTTTCCCAGTAAGAGTCAATTCTTCGTAGTTAGTTCAACTTGTTATGTTTTTCAACTTTTACAAGTTATCAGAAACATCAGAATCAATTAGGTAACATTTTCATTCATCTATTACCTTGTCTGTTTCAAGTGGCCGCAAGGAATGCCCCATCATTGTAAGTATCCGCTGAAGTGCTTGTTGCAGAGATTATGTCTTCTTTGCAACCCATGTACGACGTTATATGCAGTCAAATGGCCCAAGACGCTCCAATGTTTTGAAAGTGGTGTCTTTTCTGTTTCAGAACCAATTTACATTTTTCGTTTAGCAAGAGATTTGTTTCTTCGCTTACATTTATTGCCAAGAGAGTACTGCTTGTGACATTATATAGAACTTCTGGTTTTATAAATTGCCTAAGACGTAATACAAGATCATTTAGTTTGCATATAGACTATGTGCACCAAAGTGACTTAATTCTTTCTGTAAGAATGTCGTCAGAAAATTACCGACGAATTCACAGCAGATATCTGAAACTGCATTTTCGGAAAAGAAGTAGAAACCTTGAAAACTGTAATAATTCTCTTGTAACAATCTGATTGGCTCAGCTTTGTTAGTTCAATTTGTATTTTGGTCTGCGTCTGTACTGAGTTTTACAAACTTCAGCATGTGAAGCATTTTAAACTTTTTAAAAGTAGGAAAAGTAGGACATTTATTAAAACGTAGGACAAAAGTAGGACATTCACAAAAAAAAGGACGAAAAGTAGGAAAAGTAGGACAACTGGAAGGCCTGAGTAATCAAAAATGGACAAAATGAAAGTTTTAAATAAAACAGTAAACAATGAAGGAGTTAAATGTGTGAAGGTTCAAGAACAAAGTGTGCCATTTTCCGAATAAAGGGTGAATTTGAAAGAGTCTTCAGTATTAATGCCAAGGTTAATATAACTAATCACGGGAGCAATTAAATTAACTATTAGAAAGTAGGGGGAGCAATGCCGGATTACCAGATAGACAGAGAAGGCACCAGTATATGGGCACCACGCCACTTAAGGACCCCGTGGCAGCGGACCACATAATACTGATTTGAACTAAGAAAATTTCAAAATCTTTAAATTGTTTCCAAAAAACGCCAAAATCCAGCCTCAGTGAAACAGATTTGAGAATCAATGTGCAACGGTAACACTGGTATTAGGAATATCCACGTTTGCCGAACTACCTCATTTTCAGAAAAAAAAGTTCCTAAGACAAGGGACGCTGATATTCTGCCTGCGAGGTGGGGCCCTGATTCCGAAATTGCGATTTTCCTAGGGGCCTCACAGTGTTTAATCCGTCACTGATGGGGAGTGAGCGTGAGGATTATTATGGCTAAAGTAGAGGACATGACATTATTTGCATTAAAATGAAGAACTAGTCGAGACCCAGTCTGCAATACGGGAAATATCATCTTGAAAAACATGACAAGAGATAAAATTAGCCAAAATTTTCAGGTCGCCAGCATAGCAAGCAATAGGTGAATTTATGATAGAGTTTAGGTACAAATTATAAAAAGAAGGAGCCCAAGAATGGAAGGAACCCTGTGGAACATCAGAAGTAACATGAGACTAGGAAGCAAATGAGCTAAGAAGTACAACACGTTAGCATCCAGCCTGTAAGTATTAATCCAGGAAATAGCTAGGTGAAAAACCAAAAAAGTTTAACATGGATAGAAGTTTCGAATGAGACAGCATCAAATGTCTTATAAAAACTAAAAAAATATACGGTCACAAGAAATACCATAATCCGTAAGTTTGGCAATGGGATTGAGATCGTGGGAGATAAAAACAATACTGTGCGGCAGGCTGAATTTTATTAAGATGTTGGTATTCAATGTAGAAATCATCGTAAACAAGACGCTCAAGGATTTTGGAAAGGAAGAAAAGCAGTGTAAACCGGATTTAAAGATCGGTGTTACATGGCCCGTCATTCCAATGAGTGGGAAAGGTGCACAAATGGAGTAAATAACTTGCTGAGAAACTTGGCAGGAACGCCATCATTTTTTTCTTGAGAGAAAAAAGTAATCATAACCTGAAGTCAACTGAAACGAATTTTTCAGCCACAGTGGTAACAGGTTAACGGAAAACGGGCTACTAGCAAATAAAACGGCCAACTCGTCTTTCAGGATTGCCAACTAAATTTTTGCCTTCTTAATTGACACACGGGCAGAGTTGGACCGGGTCACTTTTTTTTTGACCCAGTTACTCGAAAATAGGTTAACCTGGGATCCGGTGACCCGGACTGCGCCAGTAACCCGGTGATCCACCAGACCCTATGTCTCGGCCAGACCTGGTGACTCGATAACCCGGCCAGACTCGATTTTCTAGATTGACATGGTGACCATGCTGGTCCCAGTAACCCAGTGACCCGGCCAACATGGCTTGATCCCAGTGACCTGGTCAGACCTTGATTTACCTGATAGCTCAGTCAGATCTGGATTGACCTGGCTGGACCTGGGTTGACCAGTGATCTTGGGCAGGAAGGGAAACAACTGAAGATAAGGTCCGAAAAATATTTGATACTGTAGCCCCCCCCCCCCCCCCAACCCTGTTAGCCAACTCATCTTCAGGAATTCTGGTGCCTTTGAACCGCCCGCTTAGAGAATTTTTAACTGCAACAAATGCTTTACTTGTTCACTTTAATCAATCAAATACGAGTCTTGTGCCCCATCTCCGATGATGATGAATGAGACACTGTAACGAATAGATAATATTGAAAGAGTAAAACGCTGGATTTGCTTATCTCAAATGGGATGTTAAGCCTTAGTGCTGTGCTTGATTGCAAAGCTCGTTTTCACCAATTGTCACTGGATCACTGGGTCTGACCCGAAATTCCGGATCTGGTGCTCAGACCTGGTAACCCATAGACTCGGCCTAAAATTTGACTCGAATGACTCAGTGACCTGGTTAACCCGATCCAATTCTGCACACGGAAGTAGAGTTGGGATTTGCAACTAACCCACGAAGCAGGTTCCCCTCGCTACACAAGTAAGCCGACCGTGACGTCATTCTCGTGATCGCGTTAAGCAAAAGTGAAGAAATGTAGAATTGTGTGCAATCAATTTATGATAAATACCTACAAGATTCAGCTTTAAAATATGGAGGCAATTACAGTAGGCACCTTACTCGACGTCTACATAATACATTTTTTTAACATGGTGGACGTCTCCATGTTACAAAATAAAAAAAAAAATTCGTCTTCGAACATGACGTCATTTATGACCTGCCTCTGATTCGCGGCTCTCAAGGTTTGGTTTTGCACAAGCGAAACCTCAGAGCAATCCCAAACCCCCTTCTCAATTTCTAAACCTTTATTAACATTTATCAGGATTAAAAATGCAAACGACCCTTTGAAGTAAGCTACATGACTGCATACAATCGTTTTTTCATGCTCTTCTGCAATAGAAAATAGACGACGTAGCTAGGGGTATTCCATCGGTTAAAATAAACCGGACTTTCAATATGGCGGCATTTCGTTCAAGAGACCATGCGCAGAGATCGCAAACGGCCCTCGCATGTAACTATGGGAAAAAACACGATTCATACATAGCATTAAGCGATAGCATGGCTGAAAGACATTTGCAAATCCAAACTCTACGCCCGTGATTGACATCATGACTTTAAAACGACGAAAACTTAGTTGTAATGCCTAACAAGCTTTGTTTCCTACAGATTTAGTCGAATTTTATTTTATTTGAACTAAAAGGTATTTTAAATCATGGCGGTGATAAGTTAAAGGCGCCTGTTCACCATTTCGATAGCATTGCTCGTGTTCTAAACACAGCGTCTACGTTTCAGATTCTCCGTCATCCAACAGGCTGATGTGAGTCACGTGATCTCTAGTTAGTTATGAAAATCGCTGCGAATAGTATTGTTCCATTTTGAATTTACCGCTATTTTCTTTATACAGGGTGGTCCAAAAGTCGGCCCTACCTGAATATATCCTAAATGGTGTCAAATATCCTGAAAACAAGTTTATAGTAATAATGAGTAAACAGCGGGGATTCAGATGAGTGTAAAGATGATGACCTTGAAGACCTCCATCAAGGTCATCGCGTTGCTAACTTCTAAAGGAAGCACCGTAGACCATCAGTGCTGAAAGTTGTAGGTAATCATTAAAAACTGCCAACCCAAGAAACAGAATGGAAATCCATGTAGAAACGCCAGAGTTATATGCAAAATACCCTTTTTGCACATAAACTTCACTGCAAGAGCTACTTGTCAAGCAGTGAAGCACACCGCACACTGTTGGAGAAGCTCGAAAAGAAAACTGAGCTGCAGCACATCTCAACTGGAATTCAACTACTCCCAATTTGGAACCATGCAGTCATTTTGTAATTGGGGGGAGAGTTCTTTCGTCTAGTCTTTGTAAGGGGTCATGAAGTGTTAGTCTCTGGCAAAGGGATGGAAGTTAGAGAAGATGCAAACAAACTAGAGGGGAAATTAAAGGTTAAGCTCCAATGGCACATTCATCATTGGAATATGATTCTTTCAATGTTTTGGGAACATTTTATTATTTGTAATCAGCCTTGTTCTTTCTTTAAAAACTGTCACGGCACATTTTTCACATCTACTAATTAGAGTTGACTACAGATATCATCGATGATAGCCTAAGAAGGAATACGAAACCTTCCCTCTTTTTTATACGTATTTCCTGGGGAATGAAAAGGAACAGAGTTTTGTTTTGTATCTTGAATTAATAGGGAGCTGGTCAAAATTTTAGTCAGTCTCGTGGAAGGGGGGGGGGTCGAAATTATGTCGGTCCCGAAGTCAATCCAGCTCCATACCTCTTCCCCCTCCCCCCACCCCCGGTCGCCATTAATAATGACCCATCCCTAAGGCTGATTAAGAAATAAGAACTACACT
Organism: Lithobius niger; assembly: GCA_023313725.1. Lineage (NCBI taxonomy): Eukaryota > Metazoa > Arthropoda > Chilopoda > Lithobiomorpha > Lithobiidae > Lithobius > Lithobius niger. Next base: position 35,383 of record JAHWFP010015344.1, on the reverse strand, counting down.
TCAGCCATAATTCAACTACTCTCAGTTAGGCTGATGAGACATTAATTACCTACACTTCAGCGCAGTTCAGCCGTACTTCAACTACTCTCAGTTAGGCTGATGAGTAAATAATTAACTGCACTTTAGCAGATTTCAGCCAGATACACAGAACACTGTAATTTCAGATGGCAGCCTACGCCAATGCAGAACTCGTGGACATGATCGTGTGCTATGGTTTGGCCCACGAAAATGTTCGTGAAGCTCTTCGAATTTATGCAGAACGGCATCCTCAACAAAGGCATCCAACAATACGAATGTTCAACAGGAACTTGCTCGTTTCCTGGAAACGGGCAACATTGTAGCCCGTCCTCGAACAGGTCGGCCACGAATTGCAACAGACGACAACAATAGTGTGATGGTTCTCGCAGCAGTAGCCGAAAACCCGCATACCAGTAGTCGTGCAGTTGGAAGGGCACTTGACATCAGTCATCAGTCTGTCCTACGTGTCCTGAAGAGGAACAGTTTCCATCCATACCATGTTCATCTTTATCAGGCGCTGCGAGCAACAGATTATGACCCCCGTCTGCAGTACTGCGATTGGTTCTTGGGAAGAACTACTGCTGACCCTTTATTTTTCAATCATGTATTTTGGACGGACGAGGCGCAATTCACACGGGATGGCATCGTTAATACGCACAATGTGCACTACTGGGCAGACGAGAATCCTCACTGGTTGTGAGAAGCCCGACATCAGGAACAATGGCGGTTTAATGTCTGGTGTGGGATCCTAAATGGCCACATCATTGGCCCAGTATTCTACGATGGAACTCTAAATGGGGAACGCTATACCTTGAACTCATTGTAGATGACGCTGTAACTGACGTTATGGACAACCTGCCACTAGCGACGGTGCAGGCAATTTGGTACCAACTTGATGGAGCCCCACCCCATTTCCGTAGAACTGTGCGACAGCGGTTGGACGCTTTGTTCCCAGGACAGTGGATCGGTCGAGCTGGCCCAACAGCTTGGCCTGCTCGATCACCAGATGAAGACCTAAAGGAACGGATACGTGCAACATGTAGAGCCATCCCAGCAGCAACATTCGGACGGGTACTACATTCCACAACGTCACGGGCACAAGCATGCCGCAATGAGATGGGACACCATTTCGAGCACCTCCTTGATTGATTTCCATCTTATTTTTATTCCACACAAACGTGATGGTCCAAGTTGGGCCCTTAACCCCCCCCCCCCTCTTTGTTGGTCAAAATTAATCCTCCATTTCTGACTCAATAGTAGAGGTTACGAAAACAGCCTTCAAGTTGCAAGTTTGCAGCTTTTGTAGTTGTTTACAAAGTTATTTACAATTAATTTATTTACAAGTTCGTTACAGTTATGTACGCCCATGTTATTTGTTTAGAACCCACTAATAACATGTCTGACCACATACCACACCCGTTGGTTCTGAACAGATGGTGACAGAAACATTGTTCAAATTTCACGCAATGAAATACACAAAACTGGCTAATACCCGTAAAACAACAAACATGAAATAAACAGCGTTGGGATAACTGTGTACAACAGACCGGAGATGCTAGCTGGTCACTGCCTTCTAACCTTTCCATTTGCTTCACTGATTGACAAGTAGCTCTTGCAGTGAAGTTTATGTGCAAAAAGGGTATTTTGCACATAACTCTGGCGTTTCTACATGGATTTCCATTCTGTTTCTTGGGTTGGCAGTTTTTAATGATTACCTACAACTTTCAAATTTGCACTGATGGTCTACGGTGCTTCCTTTAGAAGTTAGCAACGCGATGACCTTGATGGAGGTCTTCAAGGTCATCGTCTTTACACTCATCTGAATCCCCGCTGTTTACTCATTATTACTATAAACTTGTTTTCAGGATATTTGACACCATTTAGGATATATTCAGGTAGGCCTGACTTTTGGACCACCCTGTATTGCTCGAAGATTCTACGGAGCTGCATCTAGAGTTTAAAAGGTGAAAATGCGCCTTTAACAGCAGACAGGACACTAGCAAATAAAACAGCTAACTGAATGTTTCGTTTTGACAACTAACCAAAGCTCGCAGAGTAGGCGTCGTACCCCCTCTTCCCCTGGGTCGGTATGAAGTTCACATAAAAGGGTTAAGTATTGGTCTTGTCCGTCAGATATAACTCGTAGAACATCCCAGTAGCCGGGTACCCACGAGATAGTCACGTACCCATTTGGTTTTGTATTAGGCGAACTACAATAACATGTTGTGTACCTGCTTTGCCAGTTGAACTAATAGCCTTGACTGGTTCCATATTATGAAGTCCAAGTTCTTCTGCATATTTTTCTCCATACCAGACCAGCAATTCCACGTTGTCTGGCACAATTTTAAAAGTGCGATAGTAGATCTTCTCCTTATATTGGAAAGCTATCAGGTTCTGCTCTTCCTCGTTTCTTGCACAATTAACAAATCTCATCCAGTTACTGTTGGATTGGTTTTGAGCGTCTACAAATACTGGTGGCTCTTTACCACGGAAAATCTTAAACAAAAAAAAAGATAGAACTTGAATTTTTAAGTTGTAAGATCTCTTAGTGAATCTAAGACACCAAAAATTTATAATAAACTGTTGTCTCATTTTCTTTTAATTAATTGATCGTAGACCTTCAAAGAAAAAAAAAAGGGTCCTCCAAAAAAGGAGGGGGAGGCGGCAAAATGCCGACTTTACGAATAAGGTTGATTGCTTCCAGTGAGTAAAAGAAAAATCACAAACAAAAAAAGCCACCACCTAAACTAGATGCCCAACTCCGTTATCAGGTTGTATGCAATTACAGCGGTTTGACGGGTATCAGGTATCAGGTATATTTGCACTAGGTAGTAATAGGTATACAAGAATCTGATTTTCACAGGTAATATCCCGAGTGGAAGGGTATTGATCGATAATTTTTTGGAACGCAAAAGTTTTCGCTCCCATTAAAGGCACATAACTCCCTCCGGTATATTTTAACAGTTTTCCTCGATACATTACCGGAAATAGTTTTATATGAATTCATTTACCTTTTATTTGATTGTCTAAGGGTACGATCCCGGTGACAGATGTGGCGCGTGTACGCTAGTAAGCTTCTTTTTTACCGCTCGGTCCGAGGAGTAGCTCACTCCCGCCAGAAAGCTTCTGGGGCGATCTGGGGCTCCTTTCTGTGGTGACGTCACGCGATGTTTACACGCCTAGTCTGTGACGTAGTGATTCTTCGTGCAATTCAAGTCACGTGACTTGCCGCTTCTGAGCGAAAGCCAAGTGAGATAATAGCTGCCTTACTCGAGGCACGCAGCTTCAATCCCAGTTAACCTTGTTCTGAGCTTATCAGGAGAAATGGCGAGTGACGAACGCATTTATCTATTCCACCAAGTAGATTTGCTATCGAATCGGTAACGGAAAGGACAAAACGAGAATTGGAGCGACAATTAGGTTTATCCTATATTTAGCGCAAGAAACTAGGAAAGAAGGGGTGGGGCAGGGGTGTCAGGAACCTGACACAGTGATGGACAAAACCAAAGGCGGAGAAGAAATTAAATTGCGTATTGAGTTTCAAACGTAAATTGTCGTAGCAGACATACGGCCTATGGAAAAAACGTTTAGCTGCAGTACCAATTAAATTACAACTAGGGTCGGTCGGGAGAAGGTTTTTTTTATTTGATGGTACACTTAAAACAGACCCAATTTTTTGCCTTTTATTTAAGCTGTTTCTGTAGCAACGCCGCGTATGATGCCCGCATAATACTGAAACATGAAGTCACAAATAAGGCTGCAAGGGAAAAAATAACGGTCAGGATTACAAAATGAGATCGGTCGCAGGGGCATAAACTTACTGCCCTAAGAGGGGGGGGGAGGGAGGAAATGTCTTCCCCCCCCCCCAAAAAAAAAAAACCAAGATACGTAATAATCGGTCCCTAAGCATGACTCCTTGAAATCGCCAATAAATTAATATACGTAACTGTCGGCAACGGTCGTGTGAACTATATTTTAGCGCAGTTAACGTATGAGTAAAGCGGCCAGGACGGAGGGATTTATGTGCCTTTAAACTTGTTAGTGCTAATTAATAAGAGCTTATTTGCGAAACAAGAGTACGAACGAGTTCAAAGGAGCGAAAACTAGAGTGCTACGAAAAGATCGATAACTACCAGCCGCAGGAGAGGTATATCGCGAGAATTAGAAACATTTATGGGCGTATGTAAGAATTTCTACATTTTGTACTTACGTTGTTAAACTTTAATTTATTAGCGAATCTATTACTTGTAGCTTATACGGTGTTGCCTATCAGTTTCGTATTGTGTTACGCTTCAGTCTGCAGACATTCGTAGGTTGTGTGTACGTTGAAACGATCACAGAACGTAACTACAAAAAAAACCTCTTTTTTTAAATTCATGTTTTACTAAAAATTTTTTAAATGTTTATGTAACATTTAAATAAGCTATACTTGTTTACATCCATAGTTATTTATTCGTTTTTATTTGTGTACAACATCTATTGACAAATCTTTGCATTGTAGAGATTTGCCATTATAGAAGTGTACTCCTCGCTATCTTGATTGCTGTAGAAACCAACTCTGTCGTCACTAAAATAGGGTTAAAACAACTTCAAGTGACCGTTCTCTATCTCTGGACCATCCATCGCCTGAAGAAGCAATGCAGACTTTTAAGTACACTGTATACTTCACGTGAAGTATATTTATTACGGTGTAATGCGTTACGTAACGCAGGAATAAGCAAATAGGTCCTGACGACCAATTCTGTCGCCATGTTGCGATGCTTGTGCTTTCACAAATTTGCACCAGTCAGCGCCAGAAGTCATTATAGCAATCAACGTCTCATAGAAAACAATGAAATGTAACTTAACCTAAAAAAATCTCACATACTTAATTTAGCTTCTCAGTCTTTAATAAGGAATTAATTAAGCATTTTTAGCAAGTTTAAGTATACGATTTTGGTTTTGTGTGTCGCAAAGTAGTTGTGATTCGTGCTTATCGCTTAGTACAAGAGCCATTATAATTTATTAATTGCCCACTTGGGAGACGATTGACAGACGATTGTCCACTTGGTGCTAACCAGTATAAGATGGCTTTGATTGGCTGATACGTGAAAAATATCCCTTTCCCATTGGCGAAAAAAAACTCATTTAATTTTAGAGGTCGACCGAATTTCGGTTTCGGTTTTGGTTTCGGCTCCGAAACCGGCAAATTTTCGGTTTCGGTTCTGGTTTCGGTCATGAAGTTATATCTCAGTTGCGGTTTCGGCCGAAACTGGTTTGACTTGTTCGGTTATGGTTTCGGTTTCGGCCGAATCCTATGCTGCAGTTTCGGTGAAGCCGAAACCAAGTTTCACCTCCCAGCAGTAGCCAGGTTCCGTTGACTAGCTAGGCTGCAGATAGGAACACAGGGGGCGCCATCGCAGATCCTGCTTTCATCTGCCATGCCCACGCTAATAAATAATAATAATTTTGTTTCCGTCCAAATTCAATCATATTTATGGTTTCGTTGCACTAGAAGGAATTTATGCTTTTATTTCTCTACGTTTTCAGCAAAGTTTATACTTATTGAACAAAGCCCTTTTCCACTGCTCTGGACTTCCCTCGCCAAGAATTAATGGTTATTTAATTAACAAAGACTATTGACCACACACAAAAAATGCAAACGAATGTTTTTAAGCCTTTCTGCATTTATAATTTTGTTTCATTCTGAAACATTT
>JAHWFP010015344.1:13550-29569 GCA_023313725.1 Lithobius niger | reverse complement strand
GCGCACGTGGAGTTGCTCAGCGTAGGGTGGGAAATGGGTAAACCGGGCTGTGCCTTTTAATCTAGACTATGTTTATGAAAAATCACACGCTCATGATTTTTAAAAATTTTATCCTTACGTTTGCCTAATTATTAAAACGAATATTATTTAGGTGTAGGTTCTGGTTTCGGTAGTGGTTTCGGTTTGGGCCGAAACTGATATACTGGTTTCGGTCGAAACCGAAATGCCAGTTTCGGTAATGAATTCGGTTTCGGCCGAAATTAAATAACTGGTTTCGGTGCTAGTTTCGGTTTCAGCCGAAAGTGAAAAACTTGGTTTCGGTCGACCACTATTTAATTTCAACATTATAGCTGCGTGAAGCTATGTTTTTTTTCCCCAGCTTAACTGCTCTGTCTTCTCACATACCTCCCAGCAGTAGCCACTTTTCTGTGCCTCTGCAGCGTCCGAAATAATGTCCCCTTCGTATGGTCCAAATCTGACACCTTTAGGAATAAATCCTTCTGTCCACACACCGTCTCCAGCGTTTCGTATGCGTGATGGCCCGATAGACATTTTGGAAGGCAATGTCCTTGCAGCTCTATTGAATTCTCCTAATGGAACCTAAAAAAGACAAATGATTAGTTCAACAGCTATGCAATTTAGTTATTAATAGTTTCCTCTTTAAAAAATGTATCTTCGGGATTTACGTTGCTTTCAGTTACTTAAGTCGGTTATACCTCACATAGGCAAGACAGTTTTATACAACACTCCTCTTTGAACATAGTGAATTTTCAACTGTCGTATGTATATCTTCAGTTGTTTCCCCAGTGACCTGCTTCTGTGCATACTGCCCAAATGGATCACTGATCAGCACTACTCCACTGTCAGTGTCGATGCTCTGTGGGAAGGAGTTCAAAAAATAATCTTCCCTCACCACCACAACATATTTTTCGTATCCACACAGTTGCCCCTTCCAGAATTGTACCCTAACGGTAAAGGACAATGAGACATTTCTCTGGACACATACTATCATTGTAAACTAAAACTTCAAAATAAAAAAATAATTTCAATGTTTGCTTGCATAGGAAAAACCTTGCAGTAAAATGCACAACTTTAATGTGGTTTATGTTCACAAAGCAGCTCCAAGCGAAACTAAATCAAGTTTAATCAAACCCAGCTGGTGAATGAGTGGCAGTTGAAGGGGAGTATCTGTAAAACACTTTGCGATTATGTTTTGCTGGCCTTACTACCAATGCGTCTGTCCACAGGTATTGGTCTGTAGATGCATGTTCCCTTTCCATAAGGCCTTTTCTAACTGCCCAAGTGATTCAGGGGTTAGAGAGCTCTAAACGACCAGATTGATTATTTTACATTGTTTTAAGCATTGTTATTCAACAATGCCAATCAGCAAACACCAGCTGCACGACGTAGACTGAAAATTAAGCGATATGTTTCCATTGGCGTGTGCAAACCATAATTGATGAAGATACAGAATATTAAAACAAACTAATCTAAGCTGCATGGTACGCCAAAGTAGCACAGATTAGAAAACATAAATGAACTCGTTTGATACTTAAAGTAAGGTTTAACTGATCCGAAGTCAAAACAGCAAAGGAACACAACTAAACTTTCCTGTAAGGTTTCAGATACTGCAATGTTGCTGCACTGTTTAGTTAAGTGAAACGTTACGGCTGTATCCAACCGTTATACACGTAAATACAATTAAAGCAGAGCCAAAATTTCAAAACGTTTCATGCCCAAACAAAGGAAGAATAATGTAAGGCACACACTCGATCACTTTCTGGCTACACTTTTCAGTGTTCTTCAGTCACGTTGTCTACTTCCCGTTCATTACCCTGATGATACATGATTTTTTAAGATTTTCAAGCACTTTTCCAGGCAAGGAATTTCATTATTACTTTCCGTGGACATTTCCAGGTTTTCAAGGAATCGCACGAATCGTCAATTACCAATACAGCTGTTCTAAGCACACTAAGACGATTAGTTTTTAAACATTTTCCAGCGATGTCGATGTCGTTTAGCTTAGTAGAATGCCCCAATCATTACCTGATCTACCGTCTGCAAAAGTAAAACTGGTAAAAACATTTGAATATAGCAGTAAGGTTTCACGTGGACTAAACAGTACAGCAACACTGCAGTATCTGACACATCACAGGAAAATTTGTGTTCCTTTGGTGTTTTGACTTCGAATCAGTTAAACCTTACCTGAAGCATCAAACAAATTCGTTTTTTGTTTTTTAATATATTTTTGCATTGATATATTTGTTTATTTACAATGTCTTTCTATTCAACTTTAATGGCAAACCGTAAATACCTCGACATTGTTAATGATTGTTAAAGGTCCGTGAATGGGGCAGTCTCCTGGATGTTCTGCGCCACAATCGTCACAAACTGTGAAATGTAAAAAATACAATCAATAAAACAAACGACACAACAAATGCAAAACAATTTTTCACGGAAGCACTATTGCCGGCAAGGAAGTCCATAAACTCAAAACCAGTGCCACACGAAAGGTGGATAAAATCAACCTTGCAAAGGACTATACGCAACAAAGGTCAATTTTTTTTATCACGATGTTAATATTCTCTTACTACCATAAAAATAATGCAAAAATGGAAAAATTTCTATGTTTGCATTGAAGAATGCACAGTGAAGTAACTAAAATAAACTAATCAGATTTAAAGCGTAAATATGGAAAAAATATACACATATTGTCATATAATCGGGTACCAAATGGTAACCTCTGGCCCGAAAACATGAGGAATTAAAATAACTAGGGCCATCGTCATTTTCGCTGTCGACATAATGGAGTGGCCTCCGCTTTCTGTACGGTTTGAATGTTTGGCTAAAAAGGGTCGGTGACATCATTCCACCAGGCAAAGGCGGCCAAGGTAGCTATCTGCTTAGCTGGAGAGTATAATGAAAACATTATTGATGCATCTTTCTCTCTGTGAATGTGGATACTCACCCTTTAACTTTTAGTTTTTTCTTTATCCCTGCACCTTTCCCTTACATTTTCCACAATTTGAATTTCGGCCGGTTTGGGATTTAACCTCAACATGACAAAAATATTAAGGCTGGACCGATTTTATATACCGATATTGAAAATATTGGTAAGAATTACGTGAGGCATTCTGAATCGGTAATCGGGCTCGGCCCAGCCTTACAAAATATGCTTTTAGTTGCTTCCAGTTAACACACGTGCCCGCTAGTGCAGGAGAGAGTTTATAAGGGGCCCTGGCCCGTAGCCGTATATCACAAACAGGCTGGCTAGTGAGGCCGGAAAATTTTATTATGAGGTCTTGGCCCACAGCCGTACACCCCAAAACTACGTTACTCAATTCAATTCAATTTTATTCGTCAGAGCCCTGACCGAGGTCGTACGCTCACAACTATCATCAACAATCAACCTTTTAACAATCGGATGCCTTTAACAATTAGAAACGGCTTCGCCGTCTCGTTGTTGTTTGTATTTTGGCTCTTGCTATTGGTCCATCGTTTCATCCTGACGCTTCGTCAATCCCATGACCGATTCGGTCGCGACAAGTTCACACACAGGCAGAGTTGTTTCGTCATCAATGGGCGGGGACTGTTACCACGTACGCCATCTATGGATAGAACGATGAAGCTTCATTCCTAAGCGATCAGGGCATGGTCTGTTCGTTAATAGTTTGCTAAAAAAAACGTGCTGAAAATATATTTAAAGTTGTTATTAGGAGGAGTCACATATTATTTTTCAAGTTGTTGTTCAGAGTTTACTTGCAAAATTGTTCCTCTGCCCGTTATTGTTGATAGGAAGGGACCGACTTGCTCACTTGTTTGTTCAATGTTTTTTTTTTTGAAACTGTTATTTTTGATATCGTCCAATTCTTTTTTTAAATTGACGACTAATGTTATTTAATAAATAAATAAATAAATAAATAACTTCCATTTTGCACGGTTCTGAAAACTTACTTAGGCCACGGGAGTTTTCAGATGGCGCAGCAGTAAAACTGGGCCGAGAATGCTGGCGATGCACAATGTGATCGTGTTGGAAGAGCACTGCCGTTCGGCGTTTGAGAACGAATACCGACGAAATTACAGCAGATAAAAAAAAATCCAATAAGAAAGAAATTCAAGTAGAAACAATAGACTAGAACTTCAGCTATTCTTTATCCCATGAAATATGCTTTATTAGTAGTAAAAAGGGAAAAATCTGACGGCAAATTAGAACAGCATTACATGTTCGTTGTTCGGCTTTGCTGCACAGCTTTGTTGGCATGGCAACCATCCGCTGTATTTGTCGATGACTACTACTATTCCAAGGTCTTTGCGTCCAACAGTCTTCAACAAAGCAATAAAGCATAAAGGCTAAATAACAAAGAACTTTTACATTTACGTAAGAAGCAGTTATTTTTTTCCCCTGTGTTTCTCCTCCCGAAAATCCCAGCTTCTTTCGATTTTTTTCCGTCCGGTGATCGCTTAGGAATAAAGCTTCGTCGTTCTATCCATAGATAGCATACGTGGTAACAGTCCCCGCCCATTGATGACGAAACAACTCTGCCTGCATGTGAACTTGTCGCGACCAAACAATTCCGGATTTTTTCGATAAACCTTGTGGTTTTCGCGTGATGCACGGTCTCAGATTACATTGCTAGCGGAGCTACGCTCCAATAATTATTTAACTCCTTCTTTGCGCCCCCCCCCCGAACGAATATATTAGGAATGCAGGTTAAGTTCAAACACAGAACGTGAGCTTTGTGAAGGTTACCTGGTAACCAGAGCACGTAGCGAACAAAGCTCGGCCAAGTCGTCAAGGGATTGGACTCTGGGTCAAGAGGACGCGAGATAAATCACGCAACTGACCTATGTACATATGTTAAAGGTACCTCGCCACCTACGTATCAAGGGGACCCAGGGGGTAAAATAAAAAAAACATAAGGGGGACTACTCTATACAGTAAGGATTCTGCACAGGGATATCAAAATCTAAGTAATGCCAGAAGTAACTAGAGTAAACAGACATAAAAATTGTATTGGTCCAGCCAGAAAATCTTTTTAATGAAGAAATGTATTTCACGCCACAATGACCTGTTTCAACATTATCCAACACCAGAGGTTGCCAACGTGTGTGTGCGTGTGTGTGGATAGGTGTCTTTTATATAGGGAAACAGAACGGATCAGTTTTGGAGAGGCAGTTTGCTGTATAACAGTTCGGTATTACACTTTATCCTTAGCAAAATGTGCTGTAGCAGGAGTGCATGAAATTAAAATAGAAAAAAGACGGTACTCGAAGCACCCACCCACACACATAGCAACAATTAAAAGGGCAAATGCATCAAAACTAGATTTGAAAGCATTTAGTGACAGGGCATACGTAACATGAGTGGGAAGAGCGTTCCAGAGCGTTCTTTCAGTAAAGAGCTGGAAGCGGAGTTTAGTCCAGGAAACATAGCAACAAATGCAGAAAAGATGACCACAAGTAAAGTTGAATTGGGGGTGGAGGGGGGGAGGACAGAGTTAATGCTATTTATTTATTTTTATTTATTTATTTATTTGATGCCGCGCCGGAGCATTAGGGCAGCTTTTACGAACAGGTCAAACAGCACAATGAAAAAAAAAAAACACTACAAATTCAGTCAGCCATGGTCACTGCACAAAAGAGCTATTCCAGAATCGACAAGCATCTTTCTAAAGGATTCACATGACCGTATCTAAGAACCGTAAGTGCGGATCGCATCTCCACAATGAAAGCAATTTTTGATGGTATAGTAAGTAGGCGATCAGGGCAGGACAGAACGAATGGCGTGACACCATTTAGTAAGGTATCGCTAACAATTTTCAAGATGATCTGAATGTAAGCAATGAAAACAATAATCGAAGACAAGTTTCGAATAAGACAGTAAAAAGGGATAGGAGTGAGATCGGAGAAACCCCTTTGAATGAAATGTTCCTTATGGAACACCTGGAGATAATATTTTCAGTGTGAAGGTTGATATTGAGGGAATTGTCAACAATGATGCCGTGGTCCGTATGACTGGTGACAGGATAAACTTACCAGACATGCGCTAAGGAAAGTGCGGATCTAGACACACGCTAGTGTGTCGCCGCCAAGTAGACGTTTTATTGTAGTAGGAGCTTAATTGTCAGAGCGTAATTGTTAGAGTGTTATTGTTGTCAGATGGCGGCTCACTAGCAGACCGTGTCTTTTAACTGAAACCAACTTATACGTGATTTCAGCATACTAGTGTAAATTCCCCATGCGGTAGAAATCTTTGCAAATCGTTTGAATCAGGTGTCTTCGGTCCAGTAACAAAGAAAACGTCAACACGAAAATGTGGGAACGTGTCCTTCATGGTGAAAAAGGGTCCTCAATAACGTTGATTTGTGTTACTGGTAACTAGTAACTAGTAACTAGTCCGCAGGCTCCCATGTTAATTCTCATAGGGTATAACGACACGTCTACAGCTCATTAGGGAAAGTTGCCAGATCTAAATTTTGGCAGACATGTAAAGCGTCATATGGGGAAGTGCCTTTTTCTAAAATGGGGGTTGCAGCTAGAAGCACGTGGCCCTCAAGTGGCTCGTAAGTGCAAAATTATTGTTGTAACCATTGTTTGTATTGTCATTCAACAGTAGATTATAACATGCTTAAGTGTTGCACGCTTATCGTTACAGTACTTATATTGTCAGAATGCAGTGTTTTTGCAAATAGGTGGTTCACTAAGAGACAGGATATCTTTATCTTTTATTGCAAAGGTTTGGTCTTTTTTTTTTACGGTACACGAATCCAAACTGAATTATCTGCCCCACCACGATAAAAGGGACAATTTTTCTGGAAAGAAGATTAGGAAACAAAATGCACATCGTCAGCACAGGTGGGAACGTGTTCTTTATGGAGAAAAAGTGTCCTCAATAACGTGACGCGGACATTTTATTTTATGTAGACTTACTGTTCTTGCAGTCTAGTGTAAGTGACGAGTAATTTTAAACAGCTGACGAGTTGATTAGTTTTAGTAATCTTCGTCTGCCACCAGAATATTAGAACTGTATGAACATTTACCATTCCGTGAGTTTGTAGTATGTGTTCATAATGATTAACGTTTACCTCGGGAGAGCCAAGTGAAGGGGGATGCGCTGATTGAGTGAGCGAAACGAACGAAAATCAGCGTTTGTTATCCAGTGCACTCAAAAATCGGATTAAATAGACTTAAGCATGCGAAACATGGGCATACAATACGCCAAACCATGTCCATTTGGCTGGTGTAACGGCTAATTGGGCAATAGCAAACGTAAGAATTATGAATTAGAAAATTTATAGACACTCCATACAAAAAAGGTATGAGGTCACTATTAGACAGTGGAATTCTTTGTATTCACAGGCCTATGAAAGTTGTGATATCCACCCAAAACCAAAACTGGTATAAGAGCAGCTGCCAAGTTTCCAAGAAGGGTCGGCCTTTCAAAGTAGTGATATCATTCAACCAGGGAAAGACCGCCAAGGTTAATCCTATTAGCCAAGTTAATCGCACGGAATAATACTTTGGACGCTAAATGAAAACTTGAAGATTGCTACCGCTCCATAGGAATTGATTAGGTCCTTGCAATTACCATACTGTTACGCTTGTTATTAATTTATTTGGAATGACAATAGCAAATGTGAAATTTATGAATGAGAACATTCATACAATAAAATACCTCCACACAAAAAAAAGGCAGGGGTGACAATTACACCGTGAGATTTTTGGTCATTCACAGGCCTATGAAAGACGTGATATCCACCAAAAACCAAAACTGGTAAGAGAAGCCGCCAAGGTTACAAAAAGGGTCGGCCTTTCAAACTAGTGATATCATTCAACCAGCGAAAGGCCGCCAAGGTTAATCCTATTAGCCAAGTTAATCGCACCGAATAATACTTTGGACGTTAATTGAAAACTTGAAGATTGCTACCGCTAGTAGCAATCTTCTAGTTTTCATTTAACCTTCGAACTATTAGTAGGTGAGATTAACTTGGCTAATAGGATTAACCTTGGCGGCCTTTCGCTGGTTGAATAATATCACTACTTTGAAAGGCCGACCCTTTTTGTAACCTTGGGGGCTTCTCTTACCAGTTTTGGTTTTTGGTGGATTATTATGACCAAAGTAAAGACGTGGTATTTATCAGTGTTAAAGAGAAAGGAATTGGCAGTTGACCAGACGGCGACAAGTTGGATGTCATCCTGCAGCAACTGGTAGGAGATAACGTCAGAAAAATTTTCAAGTCGTCGGCGTAACAGACATTGGGAGAGTGGATAACAGAAATAAAAATGTAATAATGAAGAGGGCCAAGACCGGAACCTTGAGGAACACCTGCAGTCACGTGAAGCCACGTAGCATAAGAGCCGCGTAGAACGACATACTACAGCCTAGATTGTTGATACGAATTTAGCCAGGAAATGAAGACCAAGGACTGAATACTGAGTCGATGCAATATAGTGTTCGGAAATTAGGAGCTTCGTTGGTCCCTTTAGTTTTCTGGCAGTATTTAAAATAAAAATTCGCCTATCGCCTAGACTTGATCCAGTATTACAGCACTCTTAGCTCTATACACCAACCGATTTGTCTACTGAGCTATCATCACATGAAAGTTGAACTAAAGTTAAAAAAAATAAGATGGAGGCATATTACAGTACAAAAATTCGCCGAGCTGGGTGCTGTAATTCGCCATATGCTGGCACAAAGCCATAATACTAGCCAAAACATCTTATTGCTGACGGAACACTTAGGCTCCTATAGTAATATAGGATGAGTAGATCAGACTGGGATCTTTAAAGACCGTTAAAAGCATCGGTGAAAATTGATGACGCAGTTCTCTGCAAGATGAGGCATTTTAATCAATTTGCAACCATGCATCTTTATGTTTGCAAATTGTTCAGATATTTATCAAGCTGATGGCAAGTATGATACACATACACTTCGATGTTTGATACGCGACAGTTTCAAAGAATAGATATTAGGTAAAATTAAAGGGAAAACAGTCGCAGTTCAGCTATTCAGCAGTTCATTAATCAAAACAATGTAAATATGTGAGAAAATGTAGTTATCTGGCACTTCAACCTGACTTTCAATGCGAATCACCAGAGAGAAAAGAGTCAACGTTAAAATAACCGAGAAGTAATTAATGTAAATCTAGAAGCAATCAATGGACCTCCTTGTTTCACCAAAATATTAATAAGTAAAAAAGCGAAGTGGCAAGAAAACATTCCACGAATCACGCACCAGCGATTCGAGAAGAATTCTGATGGCTGTGTAAAATGGGTGTCGTTTTAATTACTGGCTCTTTGTTTCGTTATAGATGAGATCCATTAGCCAACAGCTGACCGAGTAAAAAACAATGGCGATGATCGGCTAAAAATGAGGTGCCGTGATCCACGCAAGCCATTGTACCTTCTCACCGGCAATCGGTTTTAGGCATGGTGACGTATGGTTGGCCATTCCCAACCGGCGGCATCCAATTTACTACACTTGTCTTTATCGACACGTAAACCCTTGGATTTAAGTGTTCTTTTTTTATAATTCTGTGCAAATATATAATAATAATAATAATAATAACATAACAATAAGTTTCACCCCACGAAGGGTGGTGGGGATCCGGAAGGGTCGCTGGTGCGGCCGCTAAGTATAGGTTATCAGCCACCTTTCCGACGAGTGAGATACAACAATGTCGATGCCCGCATGGCCGAGCCATTGTTCTATCTTTCCAAGGAAAATGGCTGATAACCTATTTATCACCCAATTTAACGATCTCAGTCCGACAACAATAGTATAGCATGCACACAACAATTGGATGAACCGTGCTGACGTTCTTTTACTCAGAAAGGTCGACAATGCGACAAAGATGTCATTGTTGACAACATTGTTATTCCTTGCTTAGTGAAGGGTTCTGTGCTCTTGTTTATTGATTGTAATTCCATTCCGAAGTACCCCATCACTGTTCATACCGCGGACACTCAACTACGAGCACCACCTTCATACAACTAATATTAATTTTTTTTTTAGAAGTTGTTTGAAGGGGCTATTCGGCGTTGAGTTTCCACGGTACTGAATCGTAAATAACATTTATAGTTCAGTGTCATAATGTTTTCGTGCTACAAGAAAAAATAAATAACAAAACGAAAGCATTTTTTCTTGCTTAAGCGAAACAAGCTCTTCACAGTGCTGTTCTTACTTTTAATCCTGACTGTAACGTCCTTTTTAACATCTGGAGCAAGCATGATGTTCTTTAATTCATAAGCAGGCGTGATATCCAGGCGTGATATCCGATATCACTCCTCCTTTTGCATATCAGTCCTAAACCATTGTTGCAATATCATCGTGTTCTATTGTTAAAGGAGGAGTGAGATCGTGAAATTGGGTGATAACACCGGTCCCAACAGAAGAAAAACTCAAGGTGAAGCGCCCAAGGAAACGGGAAAGATCTAGTGTATTCAACATGCCCCGGAAGGCACCCAGAGAACTCGCCGACACCACAGCCTCGGGGAGGGAGATCCATGGGACCACAAATATACGTATTAAGACATTTCTTTTAGCACACCAACCACCTCCATAGGCCTTCTGGTGACATGACGTATACTACTCAACGGATATTTTTTGTTTGAAATCTCCAGCAAGGGGCAGGGTCATTCAGTAAGTGTCGTACACAAAAAGCTTTCTGGGTCTGAGAAGATTTACTAGGACCTCATTTGTTAATAGCAAACAAGATACTTACAGAGATAACTATCGTCAGTGATCTCCATCTCCGTGTAACTGATCATTTTTCCTCTTCTCAAAGGATATCTAATATTTTCTGCTTTATTGGCATCTGTTTATAAAATTAACAGATATAGAAATTAATTTGATATTCTTTTACAGCGTTAGCACGTCTAGCTTCTGAACAAAAACTGCAAACTTCAGAAGCGAACCAATTTCTTCCTTATCTTGGCTCTGTTTTTTCGTTTGAGTTGTTTGTGTTTCCGTTTGCTGTCTCGGCTTCACACAGAGTGCTCGTGCCTGAAATCGAAATTTACCATAACCAGAATATAATTTTAAGCCAGCTGGCACAAGAAAATGACTACTCAATAACTTTCAAAAATTAGTTAACATAAAATATATAAAAAGTGTATAAGAGACCATTACATCCAATTTACGTTAAAAATGTGAAACTTTACTTTACCAACATGAAGCATGCACCAACAGGAAAGTTGACCCACGTCATACACATAACTTAATATTCAAAATTGTCGGCGTTACTGACACTGTTCACTAAAAACCATACAAAATCTGAGGGTACGGTTATTATTTCCTGGGGGGAGGGGGGTGGGGGAGAAAATGACAAAATTGGGGTTTGGGGGGTCATACATTTTCTGGACCTTCTCGAGGGAGAGGTCATAAATCTTTTCTGACCTCTACTGAAGAAAACAGTAATTTTCACCTTTAAAATGACACTTTCAGGAATCAAATTTTCTAAAAACGCCACAGCTTTTTTACACAGTATACACAGTAGATAGTGGTGTAATGCAGCCACGACCCCCTTGACGTCAATTCTTATCCGATTTTGAGGCTATCAGTATTAGTAGTACTACCGAGCATAATATTTTTTTCAATAAATTTCTAGAAACATCTTGCCTCCTGGCTCCATGGCTTCTTTCTTTCAGGGGCTATGTTAGGGATGAGGACGTACAAGCAAACATTGTATTTTACAGTATGAAACTCGACACAAAGTGAGTGTAAGGAACAGAGCTTTGAATGTTACGTTTTGTAGACCATTTTTAACTCAACCTTTTTCTTTCGTCAAAAATGAGGAACGGTTTTCTTACAATAGTGGTGAGTTTTCAGTGGGAATGCTACTTATTAATTTGGCTATAACACATCACCTGCAGACAGCCTCAACAGGCATACGAATAGCCTATTTTTACGGGTGGGGAGGAGGAGGAGGAGTTATATTATTTTTGGACCTTGAGTGTCGGGAGGAACCCAAGATTTTTTTCCAGGTTTTGAAGGTGGCATCATCGAAAAGTTGTTGGTCACATTTTATTTTCCTTTCCCTGTCCCTCGGCCATAAGTGTTCGGTCCCTAAATCAAACAAAAATATTTACCACTAAGACCAAATAACAAACTCAAGCATTAAAAATGTGTAGGGTCACACGTCAACCTCCGCGGCCAGCAGGTACTTAAAACAAACTAAGAGAATACTGTAGAGCCAACAGGTGGCACGTGCGTTATACCACTGTCCCTGACCTCAAATCATAGTTGATTTATTTCAACTGTTTAAAATAGTGAACCCAGAAGAGCATGGCCTGGTTACCTGGGGAAGAGATTAATGATGCTGGAGTCATTAGTAGCTATAATGTAGCTTTCTAGCTGGTACCTGGTTGAGTCTTTGTCATTTTGTCGGAGTTACAGTTTGACCTGGGTCTTGTGTACAGATTGCCCCCAGGGCCGGATTAGGGTTACTCGGGGCCCTGGATAAAATTCTTGAGGGGGGCCCCCTCCCCTTTCCATAGTTCCCTTTGATGCAAACAGATTTTTACGTAGGAATAAATGGAAGAAAATTGTGGGAGGGGGAAGAATTTTCGTGTTTTTTGAATTTTACTTGTCAGTTATTTATCATTTTACCTTTTAGAATTTTACTGCTCAATATTTGCTCCGTATAATTATTATAATTATAATAATGATTTAACCAGCAATGGTGGTATGGTGATTGGAAGGGTTTGGGAACCACTAATACCAATACCAAAGTTAAGGGTATGTAAATGACAACATCACGACAGGCAGGGCCGGCTCAAGGGGCACGCGAGCAACGCAGCCGCGTAGGGCCCCCAGTCTAAAGGGGCCCCCACGCGGGAGCAGAGCACTAACTCTACTATAGCGAGAAGGCAGATTATTGATTGAAAATCCTCCATCCTCCGGGGTGAAAATCTGTGCTAGTCCTTTGAAATTTCGGGAATGATGTGTTCGATTGTTTGAAGCATTGCGCGACCCGAAACCGAAGCTAGTGGTACTGGGGGCTGGTATTTTTGTCGGCAGGTGACAGTGTGATAGGAAATGAAAAAACGCGAAACGGTGAAGTGGATATTCCTTTCTTGCTGCCTCCTCCCCCCCACCCCCCTTTTCTTCTCTACCTTCTTCCTCTTTTTTTTTTCTTTTTTTTCCTTTGGGAAGTGTTTGTATGTTTTTTGTTTCTTTAGCCTATAAGTAGTTTTTGTTTGTTGTTATAATTTGTTCCGATCTTATGTGCTGTTTTTTTTTCAGATTTCGTGGCTGTAATTTGTCATTTTTGCAACTTTATTTACTGTTTTCGTGATTCACGTATACTTTTTTGTTATAAAAAAAAATGAAATGGATATTGGCTTGGATAGCATGGACAATGATTGTTTAATGATTCGAATCGAACATAAATGAAAAGATCGGATAAAAAAAAATGCTTTTAATTTTACACTTTTGACCCTGGTTGGGCCCCGGCTACTGAAACCGCGTAGGGCCCCAAATTGTCTTGAGCCGGCCCTGACGACAGGGCCAAGACTCCCGTGTAGAGCAGCCCACCCGTGGTCAACACTTAATACTCACACAGGAGGAACTTAGAAAGGGGCAAGGTCCTTAAGCACCGTCGTAAACCACTAACCGTGGTGGCAGAAACAGCCTCCTCAGTAAGAGAATTCCACGCCGATACGACCCGCAGGGCAAAGAAGTGCCGTCTATAAGTCGAGAATCTAGATGACGAAGTTTAAGTGAATGACCCCTTGTAGAAGATGAGAGGCTAAGATCAAAAAACGGGAGATCAATCGTAAGGAGACCCTTAAGGATTTTAAAGGTTAATATCAGATCTGCCCAAAGCTGACGCAATTCGAGAGGTTCTAACTTGGTCCTTAGTAGTCGTTCACCAGCAGAAAGGCCACGTAGGGATGGGATGCTTCTACCATACTGGACTGGCGTACTCCAGCAGTGGCCGCACAAAGACTTTATACGCCCACACTTTCGTGCCAACATTGCTAGATGTAAAGCAGCGTTTTACGATTGCAAAACGCCTGAATGCAACGGCAGAGATTTTCCGGCAATGAACTGTTGATTTAAGGTCAGCTGTGAACCACACTCCCATGTCCAATTCTGCCCAATTTTTTAGTTGTGATCGTCAAATATTATGAGAGAAATTTTGTTTAGCTGAAAAAGCTTTCTCAGGGCTCCTTAAAAATTTGGGGCCAGGGACAAATGCCCCTAATGTTCCTGCATTAATCTGACTCTGATTGCCACTTCATAGTTGCAATTTTCATTTCTGTCTATACTTGCTCCTGCCTATGCTGAGTTAAAGCACATTAGCTTGTTTCTACTAAGTGACACTACACCCACCGCATAGAGTTGCATACACAGTATTCTTAGTAGATAGTGGTATAATACAGGCACCATCTGTTGGCGCTGGTGTATTTTCCCAATTTCTTTCTGCTGGCTGTGGAAATAGACGTGTGACTTATTTTAATGCTCGAGTTGTGTTATTTGGTCTTAGTGGTAAATATTTGGTTTGTTTTAGGATTTAAACATTCTCCGGTGAACAAGGTGCCAATGATCACCGGATATTCAGGATATTAAATTATATGTACAACAATGGGTTCAATTGCCTCGCGGTGCGCGCTTCTCCTGCTTACATAATTATATAGACTGTACATACTTTATTTAAGTAGAGTTTTTATTCCTTTCTCTTTCTTAAAACAGCATTGCAACAGTACCACTACCATTGTTTTTGTCTTTTTTTTAACAGTTTGCTTATCATGTTCTGTAGGTAGTTAGATTTTTATTTGTATGTATCGGAAAGGGATATCAGAGAAGGAATTTGTGATGTGAAGCAATCACAGTATGGAACTTTAAAGTAACGCGAAAATTTAAGAATTTCGAAGTGAAAGTACGTAACGGGGAAGACTCATAAAATGATACAGCAGTCATAGACGCATTTCCTTATAATGAGGTTTATTAAAACTATCACTATCTTTTAGGGGAGCTTTGCAGTAATCATCACTTTGAAGATTCAGAAGAAGAAAATTATAATTCTTCAAATGAAAACAAAAACAAGATATTATTGTTTGCATTTTATTTGCAATTCCTTATGCTATCAATGTCAAAACGGTAGTAGTCCTCTAAAGAGAAAAAAAAAACCATAATTATGAGAGCGGGGCTGAGGAAGAGGGAGTCTCGGGTAAAAGGGGAGCAGGTTGATGGGAAGGGATAGCGCCAATCGGCCTTTTCGAAATCAACACCGCCTGAAAACAAACCGCCAAAGAAACGAAACTAATGGCTTTTTGAGTACCTCTCGTTGAGAGAATTTTTGTAAGAAAAACGTAAACTTGTACGAGCCTTCAAGGACTTGAAGCATTTTTTTTTTTTCAGAACTGTATCAGACCTGGAATTGTATTTTTATTTTCCAGGACATTTTAAAGATTTTCAAGGATCCGCGCAGACCCCGCTTGATTGAAAGTATCAAATGTATTACGCAGAGACGTAAAACTCATCCCCCAACCAATGACCTCCCCCATCCACAAGACTTAACTTAGGTAATAGTATCACATCCTACGGAATAGGGATGTGATTACTACACACATTGGGAATTTACTATAGACAATGAATAACCTTACATAGAACAAAAAGGCACCCGCTCGATTGGTACTCGAACACAGAACTTTCCTTTAAAGTTAAACTTGGAAGGTCCAGGGTTCAAGTCTTTGTTGGAAAAGATATCCTTTTATTATTCTCGGACAAATAGTGCATCACGTTCTCACAAGTATGGTGGTAAATGTAGAAAATGAAGACTGGGTGCTACATTTAAACAATCTACCTTTATGGGGTCCTGCTTCTTATCCTTTGTCGGCAACGACTTTTTGGCCGAAGCTGTAAAATATATAAAATACAAAAAAACCAACAAACAAAAAACCAATGAGGTAGAACCATATTCTTATAAAGTCCCCAACCATCCAACACTTCGTCCCACATTAAATATAACAAAATAACTGACAAATTAAGTGTATATCTTAATAATTCTGAT
>JAHWFP010015343.1:0-40958 GCA_023313725.1 Lithobius niger | reverse complement strand
CCTACGATACTGTAAGCATAGGTTTTTATTCTTACAAGTTGAAACGATAGCACTGCTTTTACGGCGATGTGGCAGACGCCGTGCAGGGTAGAAAAATATGGACCCCCCCTATTGGAAAACGTGAGAGATTATGTAGGAAGACTGACTAACGAGAGGTTCAACAGACTGTGTATCGACAGATTGGCGACAGGTGTTGAATTTAAGCCTTGGCATTCGTATTTTACAACCGTCGCTAAAACACCCGTTGCCATATTGAGTCTAGGCCATGAACGAGTGGTGACGCTCAAACACGCGGACGGTGTTACCGAAGTCAGGCCTGTGTTTACGACAACACTGGAACCAGGCACTTTGCTCGTGGCACAAGACCCAACCAATCGCTATTACAGGTACACTTTTCCAGCACGTCCACTCGTCAAAGAACCCACACTATTGCTCACGTTTACAAGAGTTGCAACACCCATGGACGAGGCTGCTGAAGATGATGGCTTGTAAATAAATAAATGAGATAAAAGAACCACGAGAGCAGACCGACCGGTCGGCCGACCACGAGAGTCGGCCGGCTGGCCGACTCTCGTCGAGGGGCTCTACCACGCGCTTTCCCCCTGCTGCCCGCGTTTTTAAAAAAAGGGGCGGCGCACGCGCGTTCTTTTGCTTTTTTTTTTCTTCAGTTAGGGTTTTTTTTATGGAGGGGAAGGGCGAGGAGGATATATAGAGCACGATTGTTGCGTGAATGGACTTAGTTGTTAGGTAGACAGACAACGCTATGGACGGTACCTCGTCCTCTAGTCGGACTTCTTCTATAGTCTCGGATCCTAAATACGAGCTGGGAAAAACTCTAGTACTTGCTTTATTTCTGATTTTAAATTGCATAGCCTGGCTCTTGAGAGTCTTCCTTAAAGCGTGGGATGAATAAAAAACGATGGCCGCCAAGCTCGTCGACAATTTTGCGCAATTTCATCTACCGTTCAACTGTATAGTGGCTGCACCGACGTCGGGCGGCAAGACCAGTTGGGTGCTGAGGTGTATAGACAGTATGGACCAAATGACAGATCAAAAATTGAGGAAATTTATTGGCATTACTCGAGCTATCAGTCTTGGATGGAGAAGTACAAAGATAAAATTGTGTTTCAAGAAGGTTTGCCTAGCGACGTGACCCGTTACAACCGTAATATTAATAAATTAATTATAATTGATGACCTCATGAGGACGGTGACATCATCCAGTTGCGACATTGCCGAGTGGTTTACTCGTCACGGCCATCACAACAAGTTCTCAATTTTTTATTTGATTCAAAATCTGTTTTGTCAGGGCAGAAATCAACGCGACATCGCACTCAATGCTCAGTATGTCGTGCTGTTGAGAAACTTGAGGGACAAACGGCAGATTATGACATTTGCCGGTCAGGCCTACCCTCACAAGACCAGACAGTTTGTGAAAGCATATGAAGATGCTATTGGTTGCCAAAGTTACGGTTACCTACTGGTGAACCTCCATCCTAGATCGGCTGACGCGACACGCTTGCGCACACATATATTTCCAGACGAAACCACTCTGCTTTATTCTCTGTAGCGACTCCGATGGATAACGTGCGCAGACATCGCTCTCTGCTCGAAACTTTGTGTAAAATTAGTAAACAGCCGAGTTTATTGCAACACGCCAACAAATCTCAGATCAATTGTCTGTCAGAAATTGCGCTGTATCTACTAAACAGTAGGATTAAAGTGAGCCCTGCTACTCGTTGCAAACTCAAGAAATATAAAAAGCAGATTAGGATTCTGGGCTCGAAACGTGCGTCGTTTAAGGACAGAAAGAACGTGTCAGTGCAGTCAGGGGGGTTTCTCCCGTGGTTGATTCCCGCCGGTCTTGCAATTTTGAGCAATTTGATTAAATGATGAGTTCCGTGCAGCGAATGTTTTTGGTGCCAGAAACTGTCTATAAGCAGCAGCAACAGCTACCATCACTACAGCAGCAGCAACAGCAAGAGAGTGCCACCGATTTATTGCTACAGCCTCACGGTTTCCTCTATCAGCCTGAAGGAACGATCTATTCCAAACTAGTGAATATTCAAAACCAAATTGACACGATTCTGAAATCGGAAAATTTACCCCTCGATTTCGAAGCCAAATTCATTGGCCAGTTGGAGCAGCAAAGAGATTATTTTATAGATCAGTTTCGGCTAAAGTCAGCTGTTCCTACGAGCACGCCTTCAGCTCCAATTGCTGCTGCTACCCCGCTGACGAAACCTGGTTCTTCACCACCGCCTGCCCTCTCTCCTCCTCACCCTCTCACTTCCCCCTCTCCCTCACCCTTCAAGACAGAGAAGAAAAAGCCTGCAGCTCGCCATACAGTGGTGACTAGGCGTTCCAGACGTGATAATTGGGTCAGTTTTAAAAAAAAATCATGGATGCTTATCTTAATAAGATTTATTATGGTTGGGGGGAAGCATCAAGTTATGGCACTGCCTCGAAATTGCAAGCACGTGCACGCGAGGACGGGAAAAAATATACGTTGGTTCAGATTAAAGACTGGCTTTTAAAACAAGATTCTCACACGGTGCATCGGCCAGTTTTATACAAAATTAAGCGAAATCGAATCATTGTGCGTGGTTTAGGCTCGTTTCTAGAAGCTGATCTGTCGGATGCCATCTCGCTACGCCCTTACAATGAGCCATATCGTTTTATCTTGACATGCGTCGATGGCTTGAGCCGTAAAGATGTGGGTGGAGCTTTTGAGAACCAAAACGTGTGCAGAGATGGTTTCGGCTTTTAAGAGGATTTTCAAACGCGTGGGGTATAAATTTTCTCACGTAACGGCCGACAAAGGGACGGAATTCAGATGTAGGGAACTACAAGATTATTTTAAGGAACTTGGCATTAAATTTTACACGACGGAAAACGAAGATATTAAATCGAGCAAGATAGAGCGCGTGCAGAGAACCCTGAAGCAGAAAATGCATCAATTTTTCACTGCCAAAGGCACTTTGAAGTACGTTGACGTCATTCAGAAAATAGTGGACAGTTATAACAACACACGCCACTCAGTGACTGGCATGAAACCAAACGATGTGACATCCCGAAACCACAAACAGTTGTGGCGTAAATTGTATGGGCGCGACTTGAAACGCCTGGGAAGGGCTTTGGCTGGGAAGGGTAGGGAGAAAAAAGGGTCCCTTTACGCGTCGGTGATCAAGTGCGCATTTCTATAGCCAAAGGGAAGTTTGACAAGGCCTATCGAGGTATGTGGTCGCGAGACATTTTTTTTGTAACTCATGTTTTGGTGCCAATGGGACCTGGTCAAGTGACTGTCAGACTAAAGGATTACAAGGGGGAAATAATCAAGGGTCGGTTTTATCTGCCAGACGTGTCGAAGGTGATTAAAAGGGCGGGGATCGACTATCACAGAGTAGAAGCCGTGTTGAAAAGCCACTTCCCGCCAACGTTTCTCTGGACCTCTTTCCTGATAATTTTTTGAACGATTAGACCACTAAAATGGCCCAGAGAATTAGCCTGCCCGATAATGGGTGGGAAGTCGGCCTGGCTGAGATCCAATATTCGAGAAATTGCGCTAACGTGACGCCAGACAGCGGCGTTGTTTTAAAGTGCGGAGCCCGCACTTATGTGAAAATGCCAAGGTACGATTATCGAGAATTTGACGCAGCACAACGTAATAAAAGCGAAATTTATAGTCAGATGAAAAAAGGGGTGGAAGACCTCGACGTCATAGAGAAAGACTATGCTCTTTTCAAACATATGATGGATAAAGTTTTGGTCTTTTTAAACGCTCATGTCGAAAATCAGTTGGGTATGCCTTCCATTCATTTTGGTTATGACGAAGCTAGTAAACGAGTCAAAATTTCCCACAAACTACAACCGGAAGCCAAGTTGTGTCTGTCCGACAGTCTTGCCTCGTTTTTAGGGTGGGGGAGAAAAGACGGGGGTTTGAAGGAGAGTTATTTCGATCAAATGAAAAACCACACTATTGTCGTGGACAAAATTGTAGAACGATTCAACGACGGAGTTTGGTGGTTATCTTATGTAACATTTGTGTCGACTGTGAGAGTCGGTCTACCTCCTGGGTATTATCAGACAGGTCACAAAATCGTGGAGAGAATGAATTCTGCCATTCGCAACAGAGTGCATGTCGAACAATATCCCTATTTTTTTTACAACGAATCTGAAGATATGGTCTCTGTTAATTTTCCCCAAGCCGTGTTGACACCTGACAAGAAAACTACACCTTTGGAAATAGTGGGAGTGAGTTTAAACAAGGCTTTGGCAGAAAGAGCAGGCTTTGAAGCTGGTAAATTTTATGATAAATCTGCTGCTTCCGAGAGAAAGCTCCACTTGAGCGGGAGTATTAGTTCTCTTTACATCTATAGCGATATCATGGCAGAGACTTTGGTGGGGGATGTTTTAGCTCCTCTGTTGAGGGTGGTTAGGGTGGGGATGGGAGATAAAACGAACGAAATTTTCACAAAGCCATATTACCGCCCTCTCGCTCGTCGCAGTTTTGAAACCGTCAGAATCTATATAATGACTAGTTACGGCGACGCAGTGCCATTTACCTCTGGTGAAGTAAGCTTGACGTTACATTTCAGACGGCGTCCTTAATTTTTTAAAAAATGCGTGTTCCATACCATGGTTTAGACCCACGCGTTTGTGTACATCATTATTGTACAGGGCAGAGAGGTGGGGCTCCTTATTTTGCAGGGGGACGGATACAACGGGGTTCTGGAAAATTTGGAGAATTTTTGAGTGGTGTATTTCGCTCTGCACTTCCTTTTCTAAAACGTAGTTTATTTGGAGTGGGTCGTTATGATCTAAGATCGGCAGGCCGTTTAATGGACGACGTGGAGGGTGATCAAACTTTGAAAGAGGCTGCTCGGAATAGATGGGAGGCTGCAAAACACGATACTGTTGCAAAAGTGATGGGAGGTCAAGTCGGAACGGGGAAAAGGAAGAGGAAGAAGTGTTGCAGCGGCCAAGCCGGAAGCGGGAAACGTTCACGCCGCCTAACAGCTGTTCGTCATCGTTGCCGAGCCAAGCCGAGAAGTAAATCAGACTTTTTTGATTAGGGAATGGAGGTACATATATATCTGCACACCCTGTTGCAAAACCCTCATTCTGTTGCATCATGTCGCTGAAGACAGACCGCGATGCCGTGCCCTGCACTAAGGAAGAACTTAAACTCTTTACCGTACCGCCAGTTCAAGTCACTATGAACGAGGACACGTTAGTCGAGTACCACCCTCTGGCTACTCTATCTGACAGTGCGCCTATCGAGTTTGTCGTGCCTGGATCTGCAGATGGTTTGCTAGACCTGAGTCAGTCTTTTTTACATATACAATGCAAAGTGGTTAAGGGGACTTCGACAGATTTGGTGGACGCCGACAAGATTGGCCATGTAAATCTGTTGCTACATTCACTTTTTTTCCCAGTGTGATTGCACCATAAATGGCAAGCAAATTTCAAACTCTGATAACGCCTATCAGTATAGAAGTTATTTAGAGACATTGTTGACGTATGGCAATGATGCTCGTTATGGCCACCTCACCAGTCAACTGTGGAAGAAGGATACTGCAGGCAGCTTTGACACAGCCAATCCTGCAGCCACTACAGCCCCCAACGCCGGCATCGCCCATCGTGCCAAATCTATCAAGGGAAGTAAGATCGTCGATCTCTTTGGCAGGCCTCATTTGACATTTTTCAACAAGACCGTCTCTTGCTCAACAATGTGGACTTGCGGCTCAAATTAATTAGGAGCAAGGACTCTTTCTGTCTCATGAGCAGCGAAAACGATCCTAGTTATCGTGTCAATATTACTCGCGCTACGCTGTTTGTGCGTCGTGTTACTCCATCGCCTGCCGTGCTGATTGGATTTACGCAGGCTCTAAAGGACAGTTCGGCAAAGTATCCCATACGGCGCGTGGAAATGAAGACATTTACGATTCCGCAGGGCAGTCTCCAGGGGAACTTCGACAACGCCATCTTGGGAAACCTGCCTTCTTTTTGCCTTCTCGGTCTCGTCTCCAATTCAGCATTCAACGGTGATTATTCAAAAAACCCTTACAATTTTGCCCACTATAATGTAAATTACCTCACCTTGCAAGTCGATGGAAGGACCGTTCCTGCTATACCATACAAGCCGGATTATACAAACCACCTCTACGTGAGAAATTACTACTCTCTCTTCCAGGATACCAATAAGTTGGTGACCGACTCACCCCCCGCCCTCGCCTACGAAGAATATCCTGCTGGCAACGTTTTGTATGCCTTCGACCTAACGCCAGATAAAAGCCAGGGGCAGTGCCACTATAACCTCCTTAAGCAGGGCTCGCTGCGGATTAACGTCACTTTCAAGGAAGTGCTCACAGAGGCTGTAAACTTGGTGTTGTACATGGTTCACCAGACTTTGTTGGAGATTGACCAGTCCCGAAACATACTCTACGAACACTGAAAAAATGCAAACTGATCAGTTGAGAAGTGCAGCCCGTCAGCATAAGAAGATCGGTTCCCTGTTTGGTGACGTCTACGCTTCAGACCAGCTACCGAGAATCGCCCATCACTCTGCTTACATCGTCAATTTGGACCCTGCCACGAAACCCGGAAGTCACTGGGTCGCCATTTTCTTTGATCATGTCAGAAGAAGTGTTGACTATTTCGATAGCTATGGTTTGAAACCTAAAAGTGTGAACATTGTCCGTTTTCTCAAGAGGAACTCTGTGTTTAAAAACTACAATCTTCATACTTATCAGGGTCCTTGAAGCACGGTGTGCGGTCAATATTGCCTCTATTACCTGTATCACAAGGCCAGTGGACAGTCGATGACTCTCATCCAGCAAGATTTTCACCCAATGACTAAAGAATACAATGATCGTCGAGTGATTCGATTTGTAAAGAGACATTTTAAAATTGTAACACCGAAACCCTACAACGACCAGGAATGTCTTCAAACCAGTAGAGCTCTGTTGGGAGGAGGAACTAGTGTCAATAATGCTATGGGAAATCTTAGTCTATAGAGCGTGCACATCTTTTCACTTGGTAGAAAATGGTGATAGGAGTCTTAAACTCACCTGTGTTTTTTCATTTAGTGTTAAGAGACTTGAACTCGTGCCTGAGTAAAAAAGTGTGTTTTTTTCATGTAGCAGTGTTAGGAGTCTTAAACTCACGAAATGAGCACATTTGGCTCTCTCTTGTATTTTGACTGAATTAACAAAAGGTATGTATTTTGAGGAAATTTGTGGGTGTCGTCTGTCATTTTTTTGACCCTAGAAAAAAAAATTTTCGGCCGTCTTCTTTATTTACGTTGTAACATGCTTATCAGTTCTTCTCTTAAAGAAGTAATGTAACACTTTTTCACATTAAAAAAGTGTTGTTTCGGACTAGTTTTGCAGCGGCCTCTTAAAGGTTTGTTGTCACGCTGCCGAAAAATTGCCAAAAAAAAAAAAGAATGTTGTTTCTGATGAATAATTGTTCTTTTTTTTTCTTTTTCAGCTCCGGCTCTGCAAAACTCTGGCACACGAAAAATGATGGCTCTACAAAACTCTCGATTCTGATCTGAAAATTTAAAACAATTATCCTAAATTCACGCAAAAAATGAGAGTTCTGTCATCCAGCAAATGCTTCCTTGCAGCGCTCCTATTTTCTCTTCCAGCTAGATCTGTAATAAAAGTTAGGTGGAAGACAAGACCAAGACCCTTTTTTCAGCAGCAGTGTTAGGCTTCCTGGAGGTACAAGGATTCTCTTCTCATACATTTTTACCTACCTTGCTTGACACAAAAAACAGTGCTAGGATACATAAATACTACAAACCAATCATCTGAAAAACACTGCTGCAGTAACAAATAATGTCTTGAATGCTACAAATAAACATAGATAACGCTAATTGGTATCTACATCCTAAAAAAATATTGCTTCTGCTGAAAAAATATGTCTACTTCTGCTGAAAAATCTGTCTAACACTCACAATACTAATCAAAAATAGTATTGGGAGTGTTAGAAAAGCATTGAGAGTGTTAGAATAGCATTGGGAGTGTTAGAAAATGCTGGGTAACACCCAACGGCTCACTATGACAATACTAATCTAACCCATAATGACATACTCAGGTGTCCCATAACTACTGCTGGCCCTACGTCTCGAGCGAACATCAACACAACAGTTGCTGCCCACTGCTGCTCGTCTCATTCGTGACGAGAAGCCATGTTTTGAGTGAACCAAGACGGAGACCGTTTGCATCTCTCCCTGCCTGTCTCGACCGGGGCTGACCCCACGTCTCGAGCGCAAATTAAGACATCAGTTGCTGCCCACACTTCTGCTTGTCTCATTCTTGGCTTAAAAACCACACTTTGAGTGAAGTGTCAAGTTGGAAGCCATCTACATTTGCTACTACCTATCTCGTCCATGGCTGATCCCACGTCTCAAGTGAAACTCAAGTCGCCAACTGCTGTCCAACTGCTGCTCGTTTCAGCGTGACTAAAATAAAAAAAACACGTTCTGTGAGAAGAACTAGGTCGGAAGACGTCTCGTTCTCTTGCTGCTGGTTCAACCATGGCTGACCCCACGTTTCGAACGAAGATCAAGCCTACAGTTGCCGTCCACACTGATACCCGCCTCATTGTGATTAACTCACGTTTTGAGGTAAACAAAACTCCAAAAGCCATCGACATCGCTTGCTGCTTGTCTCGCCCGTAACCACCCCACGTCTCAAATGGAAATCAAGTCAACAATTGCCGCTCACACTGGTGCTCCTCTCATTCATGGCTAACCCACGTTTTGAGGACAGAACCAAGTCAGAAACGGGAACGGGCGGCTACAGCGACCACCTAGTCGCATCCGGTCTTCTGTACAGTTCTACCACTACCAATACCGACGCACACTTCTCTACTAAGCATTGTACAGTGACTGGATTCCAACATCGTGCACGTCCTCCCACACATTAAAAAACCATGTCATCCAAATCCAAACAGACAATACCACAGCCTTGGCCTACATAAGGAAGGAAGGAGGAACCAAATCCAGGCTGCTCCACAACCTGACTTCCGAGATCCTCAATCTCTGTATCATGAACAACATAACGCTACTTCCCCTTCACAATCCAGGAAACAGGAATGTGATCACAGACTCACTGTCTCGCCGATCACCCCCAACAGGGGAATGTGCATCAAGAAACCCATTTGCGAATATCTGTTCATAACATGGGGAACACCAATGTTGGACCTATTCGCCACAAAGCACATTGCCAGACTTCCCCATTACATCAGCCCATTGCCGGACAACCAAGCAACGGCAGTCGACGCAATGACATATACATGGCACAACCTGTACGCCTACCTATTCCCACCGTTCAAACTTCTTCCTCAAATATTACAAAACGCCGAGGAAAGCCAAAACCTATTCCTTCTCATAGCTCCCTTTGGCCGTCAGCAGCATGGTTTCCACTCCTTCTCCCTCTACTATTCGACACTCCAAGAAGCCTACCCCAAATCTTCTGTCTCAACAAAAGGGCTCGAAACTACACCCAAACCTTCCAAACCTAAACCTTCACGCGAGTAGGGTAAGAATACGATTGAACTGTCCCTCCACCCACCCACCCCGGACGGAAGTGACGTCATTACCCCCCACTTCCGGTCACGTGATCAAAGTGGTGTAATGACGCCTCTTCCGGTCAGGTGATGAAAAGTGGGGGTAATGACGTCACTTACGGTTTTCATCGATCTGGAGATGGTGGAAAAGTGTCTTTTGTTACCTTTTTTTTCGTTCTCAATCTGAAGGATGGTGGAAAAGTGCCTTTTGCTACTTTTTTTTTTCGTCAATTTGGAGGATGGTAGGAAGTGACGTCATTACTCCCACTTTTTTAGTTTTCATCAATCTGGAGGATGGTGGGAAAGTGCCTTTTGCTACTTTTTTGCATCCTTTTGCTACCTCCGTGACCCACACTTATGACGTCACAGTGAGCCTAATGAAGTCACTTCTAGTCATGTGATGAAAGTGGGGGTAATGACGTCACTTCCGGTTTTCATCGATCTGGAGGATAGTGAAAAAGTGTCCTTTGTTACCTTTGTTTTAGTTTTCATCTATCTGGAGGGAGTGGAAAAAGTGCCTTCTGCTACCTTTTTTTTCGTTCTCAGTCTGAAGGATGGTGGAAAAGTGTCTTTTGCTATTTTTTTTCCGTCAATTTGGAGGGGAAGCAACTCCCACTTTTTTAGTTTTCATCAATCAGGAGGATGATGGGAAAGTGCCTTTTGCTACTTTTTTGCATCCTTTTGATACCTCCATGACTCTCAATTATGACGTCACAGTGGGGTTAATGACGTCACTTCCGGTGGAAAAGTGCCCTTTTGCGACCTTTCGTTTTCATCGATCTGGAGTAGGGTGGGAAAGTGTCTTTTGTTACCTTTTTTCGTTTTCATCAATCTGGAAGTTAGTGGAAAAGTGTCTTTTGGTATTTTTTTTTTTGTCAATCTGGAGGAGGGCGGGAAGTGACGTCATTACCCCCTCTCCCCTTTTTTTTAGTTTTCGTCGATCTGGAGGATGGTAGGAAAGTGCTTTTTGATGCCTTTTTGTATCCTTTTGATGCCTTCATGATACCTCACTTAACGACGCCACAGCGAGCCTAATGACGTCACTTCCGGTCACGTGATCAAAGTGGGGGTAATGACGTCACTTTCAGTTTTTTTTGTCAATTTGGTGGAGGGTGATACCTTTTTTTGATTGATACTGCTATTGGTTTCCCCAATTGAACTGTCAAAAAAAAATCCGAGTCTATTTTTATAGCTTTTTTTTCGAATTATTTTGACTCGGTTTTTTTTTTAATATTTGCATATCCAACCAGGGGGTAAGCCCCTCCACCAGCGTCAAGGTTGCAGTTATAGGAGAGGTGGGTTTGGGGGGAAGGGAAAAGGGGACAGGAAGGAAAGGGAATGACTTCCTTGGGTGCCAGGGATCCCCGATGGCATTGCCAGTCTATCATTTCATAAGCGTGCGGATTTTCCTCTTGCGAGCAGCATCCTTCTCCAATCTGGCCTTCTTTTCCTCCTCAGTCTCTCGTTCTTGAACCTGCCTCTTGCGAGTGGCCAATCTGGCTTTCTTTTCCTCCTCAGTCTCTTGTTCTTGAGCATTCCTCTTACTAGTGGCTTTTTTCTCCAACCTAGCTTTCTTTTCCTCCTCAGTCTCTCGTTCTTGAGCCTTCCTCTTACACGCGCTTTTTTTCTCCAATCTAGCTTGCTTTTCCTCCTCAGTCTCTCGTTCTTGAGCCCTTACTAGCGGCTTTTTTCTCTAATCTCGCCTTTTTCTGCAACGGACACACAGTAGCCCATCTTTCCCTATCCAACATTCTTTGCCTAGCTTTTTTCTTTTTCCTTCCACGCTGCGAAATCGTTAAGCTTTATCCTGCAGTTCTCTAGTACCGCGGATCGTCGCACTGATCTAATCCGCTCTTCCTCTCGTGTAGCATCGTTCAACTCCTCCTTCTCTTTCGATATCAACGCTAAATTCGCTCTCTCCTCCTCGTCGGTCATGATGTCTACATCGGAGTTGAACTCGTCTTCGTACTCTCGTCACGTGCCAGAATCTCGATGACCGATAGCTAGCGTATCTTCCCCATTATCTAGGATAAAACGTTTGTCATCGTAAGCCGAGAGGAGAGATTTCGTGACTTTCACCGTGCTTAGTTCGTGTTACGAGCTGGCGAATTTAGTCCAAGTTCCTTTCGGTGCGGGAACTGGCATTCTTAGGGCGGATTCGTAATCTTCAAAATCCAAGTGTTTCCTCACGAAAGATGTCTGGATACCCTTAGCCTTCATGGACGTCTTTGTTTTCTGCGTTCTAATGGCGTACATTTTGGATCGTAAACCCACGAATTCTAAGATGGGGACGCCGCCCATCTCGTCCTTCATCTTTCCCAGGACTTGTTTGTTCGCTTCGGAGTACAAGGGATGATCTTTCAGATAATTGCTGGTATCGAAGCGTTCATGGTCTCGCTTCATATCCTCGTACACATCATCAGTTTCCACTTCGTAGCAGAGGTTGTCGGTGTCGGTAAACAGGAGTTTGGCACGGTCCTCGTATGTGGGTTTAACGTATTCGTAGTGGAAGTGGAACATGGCCAGTTTTGACAGTTCGAGAATACTGAACTCCGAGTACGTCGGTAGATTGCAACAGACGGTCCTGACTCTGCGGTTGATCTGCACTAAATGTTCGTTATGGATTTCGAACGAATCCGCGTGAGGTTGGGAGGTGTACTTGACCGCCTTCTTAGGATCGGTGCACAGTTTCACGTTGACTCGCTTCTGCTTATTTTCCATCATCTTGCCAAATACTGAGTTGTTTAACAGTTTAAAGTAATCCTTTTCAAAGGCTGCGGTCAATTGCTGCCTTTTCTCCGTATTGAAATTGATGTACCCCTCCATCCAGAGCTTCTGGTTAAAGCTCAGTACTCTTCGGATGCGACGAATAATCAATCCGTGATGCAGGTAGAACTTCAAATTTTGGTAGTGAACGACGTAGTTCTTTTTCTGCAGGAGATTCGGTACGAGTTTGGTTGAAGGTTTGATGTCGTGATTGATGTCTTCCGCTAGTTTTCTGGAAAAGGGTGAAACGAGGTCTTCCCCAATCTCGAGCTTCTCGGGAGCTAGGGGATAGTCGTTATGCGAGTCGTGAAGCTCTGCTGCGTATTCTAGGTCGACTTGGGGTATATATCCAACATCCGCATCGTCCGGCACGGTGTCAACGTCTAAAGTCCGAATTTCTTCCTTGGTCAAGTAGCGGAATCCGTCGTAGGGGAGATGAGCTCTCATAGCGAAATCGTACAAGTTATTCATATCCAAGTAAATTATGTAAATGGAGGGTTTGCCGGGATTGAAATTGGTCAGATGTTTGTTGTTCGCCTTCGAACATCTCTTGCAAATAAACGACACGCCGCCTCTGATGCCGGATGTTATCATGTTGTGTTTTCCCGTGTGTAAAAACAACTCCAACTTGGATTCCTGCATTCTCAACAGTGTCGCCCAACTAAATCCCGGAGTAGAGATATAGTAACAGGGAACCAACTTGTTGTTGGCGAGGCATATTTTCCTGAAATCTTCGAAGATGTCCGCGAGTAGGAAAACGTCTGTAATCTGGTAGATTTCGTGATAGGTGCCGAATTTCTTTACTTTCATCTTGAGCCACAGGTTGAGTGCTCTCACGTACTCCTCACCCGCCACCTCTTCGTCCTTCAGTTGAGAGAAAAAGCATTTTCGAGAGGGAAGCTCTTCTTTTTCGAAGACGGACATGTCGGTAACGTACTCGTAGGGGTAAACGCCCTTCCGGGTCAGCATATCTACAATGCTCTCTCGCGCGGTTTCTTCGACGAACCAAAAGGATTTTAAACCAGAGTCCAAAGCCGCCTCGAGAATCGGGAAGCTCCTGCGGTGTTTGACCAAAGTATCCAGCGAAGTTTTAAGGAAATTCACGCTGTCTATGAATCGAAGGCTTATCCCGCTGTTTAACCTCTTGATCGTCATACTCTAAAAACGCTCGGCATTCCGGCCGATAACGTCTACCTGACCCTTAAACATGTGCACTGCGGGTACGAGAAGATGCATGTCGTACCCTTCTAGACCGTGGAATATGACTGGGATGGTTCTTTTTTCTCGAGCGTTGAGATTACATTTCCAGTGAGCCAGTCCTCTATATTTTCCGCTAATATGACAATGATCCCTAACTTTAGTGTTGGGGTCGCCTTTTGAAACCAAAAAGGGGAAGGGTTTTCCGCAATAGTGACAGATTTTGGCTTCTTTGTGACTGACCTTGTCCGGTGGAGAGAGGGTACTATCCTTTTTCAACAACTCGTTATAATGTCGCGATTAACGATCTCCCCGTTCTGACCGATCACGACGTAACCGAAGCTGCAATGTCGTGCGTGTCGATGAATTCGGGTGGTCGAGCTCGTCGATGGTCTCGGTTGAGCGGTGTGCATGGGCAGGAGTAGACACTCGAAATCGGCATAGATGATCCTAGGAAAGGGGTTTTGACGGTTAAAATGGCGAAACTCGAGAAAGTTGTCACCTCGAGCCTTAAATCGGAGAGCTTGCGCAGGATTGATTTTGACGCATTCGTTTCGGTGAAC
The DNA here is from genome assembly GCA_023313725.1 of Lithobius niger. Taxonomy (NCBI): domain Eukaryota; kingdom Metazoa; phylum Arthropoda; class Chilopoda; order Lithobiomorpha; family Lithobiidae; genus Lithobius; species Lithobius niger. Next base: position 26,851 of record JAHWFP010015343.1, on the reverse strand, counting down.
TAAAAGCATCCATTCCATTCCAAATCCTGCGAAACAGTTTCGGCAATAGTATTTGGCGTTAGTCCCCGAGCCTCGATAACGTAAAAACGTGGCGATGTCTGCAATGGCGCAGTAATGGGTGTTGTCCGCGTCACTTAACGAGAGAAGGTCGATGGGTAGTCCATCGTAGTTCTTGGAAACTGATGACGGGTACAATCCCTCGTCATCGTTAAAACCGACGATGTTGATCGAAAGATCGTTCAGCTTTTCAAACTTTTTAATTTCCTCGAACTTGGTCAGGTAAGAGAGAGAGAGCTAGTGCCGAGCATGTCTTCGAGTCCTTCATAATCTTCGGGGTTAGTGCTGTCTAACCCCAAACCCGACGATAGCGTAGCGTATAGAAAACATTTTGAATCGTTTAGATTTTGAACGTTTACCACCGATTTCGCCTTGGCCTCGAGTTTTCTAGGAAGTGGAATATACGACGAAGCTCGCATCGGTCGATACTCCGCCACTCTGACGATCAAGTTGGTGATTAGTTTTATAGCCCAACCACTTCCCTCTTTTAACGTTTTGTCGATCGATAAAAACCCGTACGGATCATTCCAACACGTTCTACACAACGTTTTAAACTAAGGAAATTCCATGTCAGGACCGACGTGATTTTCGTATAAATGTTTCAGGTTTAAATCGTCCACGGGAAATACGATTAATAAATTGGCGTTATCTCTAACCACTTGTTTGGGAATTCTGGTGTAAGACTGACTGCAATAAAAAATGTCAGCGTTAGAATGACGGCCTTGAGCGAAGTAACGTTCTATGTTTTTTTGTTTGTCTAAAAGAACATCGTCAAAAACCACGAGATTACGAAACTTGGTGTTCAACTCCTCGGGAGGAATTAAATCGTTTTGAGAGTCATGAAAACTCGCCATCTCCCTCCCTACGGTTCCCTCAATTTCGGAAAATATAGACTGTAAAGCTCGGTATTTCGCTTGACACAGAGTTTTGCTGTACACGTATAATCTGTCGTAATCCAACCATCCCTCGTTACAGATAAAATTAAACAGTAAGTTCGTCTTTCCGCAGTTTGCCGGTCCTATAATCAGGCCTATGATGTTTGAAGGTAGAAATGGGTGATTTTTGGGTTTCTTGATCGGCACGAAGAAATCGTAATTTTGAATATCCAATGTTTTTTCTTATTCAGAAATCAAACTCATAAAGTCTTTGTCCGAAAACTTTTCGTTGAATGTTTTAGATTCGACAACTCCGTAATCTACGTTACACCAAAGTTTTACGGTTCTGGGAGCGTTGCTGATGTACACGGAGTTAATTTTACCACTAACTTCCGACAAGGACATACTTCCGCACGGAACCAAGTTAAACTACGGTTTTTCTATAACGTTTTTGTTAAGTTTTCCTTTAGTTTTGTGGATGTTGTTGTACACCCACGTTCTGAGACATAGCGGCTTATCCGACTCACCTTCTGCCTTTTGACAAAATGGGTAGCAGGTGGAAGCTGGGTGCAAGTAATTTGGGTAACTGAACATCATCAAAGAAACGGGTTTCTGCTCGCCGGTTTCAATTTCTAATTTTTCGCAGATGTATCGTTTAAGATTTTTCATCGCGGTTTGAGATTCGGGGGTCGACGGAGAAATCCATCCCTTACACCTGGAATCTTTGTTCAAAATGGGAGAACCTATTCCTTTTAAATCCTCGAATTCTACGGAAGGAGATAAGACGTACTTTACTCCATTTTTTAAATTCGTCGCATTTTCCGTCTTAACTTCTAGAGAATTTGATTGCAACAGACTCGAAAGATTTCCGTACCAGGTAGAATGAGACATTTTTTAAATTTCTTATTCCTTTTGTTTATATATGAAAAAAAAATCGTCAAAATGCCGGTTAATAAATTTGGACAATCTTTGAACGCAAAGAGATGTGAAAGGAGTTCCGGGTATAGGATTTATATTAGACCTGAACCATGATTACGACATGCAGAATAAGCGACTTACTAAAGTCGGAGCTGCTACAGAACCCGAAGATGTCGTAATTTATTCCCAATTTATCGAATTAGAAAACTAAGTAAAAAAATTTAAAGACGACGTAGGATTGAAGAAAGATGCGGATGGACATTTTAACGTTGAAAAGAAACGTATTAAAGGTCTCGAAACTCCCTCGCAATCTAAGGATGCAGCGACTAAGGATTATGTCGATTCAAAAACTGTATCGGACATGCGAATGAATCGCTTAACTAATCTAGCTGCTGGTATAGATCCCGAAGATGCGGTGACTTATTCTCAGTTGATAGATGTAAAAAATTTAAAAACTAATTGGAGGAAAGTGCCGATGGTCAACTCGACGCGAAAGATAGACGAATCAAGGATCTGGCATCCCCCGCACAATCTAAAGATGCGGCGAATAAAGAATACGTCGACGTGAAGTTTCTCGTCATAAACGAAGTGGAAACCAAACTAGGTTACGCTTTGAAGGAAGGTTCCGATGGACTGCTCGATGCAAAAATAAACGAATCAAGGACCTTGCATCCCCCACACAATCTAAGGATGCCGTGAATAGAGAAATTGTCGACGCGAAGCTTCTCGTCATAAACGAAATGGAAACCAAACTCGGTTACGCTTTGAAGGAAGGTCCCGATGGACTGCTTGATGCAAAAAGTCAGCTAATCAAGGACCTTGCATCACCCACACAATCTAAGGATGCTACGAATAAAGAATACGTCGATGCAAAGCTTCTCGGTATAAACGAATTAGAAACTAAACTTGACAATGCCTTGATCACCGACTCTCGCGACATATTCGACGCAAAAAATAAACGAATCAGTAACCTGGCGAGCCCCAAAAGCCCTTCGTAAGCTGTTACTAAAGACTATTTCTTCGAGGTTATTAGAGATGCCTACGAAATAGACAAACTTCAAGCGGTGTTGAACAAGGACGAGGATGGGGTACCCGATGCAAAAAATAGATGAATCAAATTTACGCTCCCTCCAACCGCGGAACGTGACGTGGCTACTAAGGGTTACGTCGATAGTCGAATGGTTACTTTAAACGTAGAAAAAAAACTCCCACCAGACGCGGAGGAAGCAAAGAAACATTTAGAAAACGTCGGTTTTGTATCGACTGTATAGTTACTTTTCGCGGAACTAGTCCTTACCCTAAAGGTCACTTTTTCACGTGTAACAATAACTATCCTCGCCAATACTACTTATCAACATCCGGTTGGTATATCCTGGGAATGAGTATAGGAAGTAGCGGAAACTATATACCTAGTTCAGACCCTCCAGATATAAAGATACTGTGTTTAATAACTAAGTTTTTTGATTTGTCGGAAAGTGTACCCAAAGACAAAAGATTTCAAGTTTGTCTCGGTCCCGAGAGACTTCTCCAACCATCAACTTTAAGTATAACAGAAATACCAATCATAGTGGACGATGGTAACGCGATTTATATAATGGCTGATACGGCAAGCACGGAGGATAAAGATTACCAGATAGATATATACCTAACCAAGCCTCGTTGTATAACATGGTCAAAGCATAGAGCATATACCAATCCATACGAAGAACAATGGGGATAACCGAGCTAAACAGCTAACTGTCTTAAATATCTTCGTAATCATATCCCTTGCACGAGAAACTTAGAAAAAATAAAAAAAATGACCGCACAATGTTTGATTAAAATTTTGCACCCTGTCGTAATTGTATTTAATGGGACCCAAATACTCCGAAATGGATGTCGATGGTTCGAGGTTGCCGAAACTGTCGAAATAACAGGGTATGTCAGTAACTGTCGAGTAAGCCACCCAATGACTTCCGTTTCCATTGTGAAAATTTTCGAGATTAACGATGCCGCATTCGCCACGAGGTTTAGGTTTTAACGGCAGACGATCTTTGCTAAAAGTACCTCTGTATTTAGGAATTTTCAAAACTTTGACTAATCTGTTTAAATCGAGATTCGTTATCGGTTTAGTAAAATCGATCAGACCTTCACTGGCCTTAGAAAGAGCCCTCTGCCACGATTCGCTTTTTTTTCTTTACTTTTCAATCCCGAACCCTCCATCTTCTTGTTATGTCTCACCATTTCTTCCATTACCTTAGCATCGTTCTGGCTCTTTTTAACTGCAGCGGCGATACCGGCCGCACCTCCGGCTAGACCACCTACACCGGCTAAGATGGGTCCCAGCAATGCCAACAATGGTAAAAACCCACCTCGTTTCGCGATCTTTTTTCTTTTCACCCCGCTCCTTTTTTTTCTGATTTTACTTGTTTTCGTTTTTTGTTCCATCATCTCTCTTTTTTTAATAAATCACTTTGACTTCGCCTTTATCCAATTTCAAACTCATTTTTCTATCTCCGATCAACAGCGCGTGGCACGTCGTGCTAGCTGGAACTGCAGCGTTAAATTTCAACTTTACTTGTACGTCGACTATGCCAGACTGAAGTCTCTCCGATTGTTGGAACAGTCCAAAACTACTAGAGGTTACGTCTTTTTAAACTGCACCGAATCGATACATAAGTCCCCGACATCGTTCAAAGCGCGTCTAAACTCTTGAGCCATTCTATACAGGATCGAGATTCTCCAGTAGCGTAATTTACGTTCAAGTCCAAGAACGGATAACGTTCGGAATTTAAAGTTACGTTAGCATCTTGAAGACTGCAGTGATCGAATACGGCTGGATTTTTAGTTTGCGCATCTTTTCTATCAGTCTGCAGAGCTAGAATAACCCACCTCGGTTTTTCAACGGCCGAAGTAGTAAGCATGCACCATGTGAAACTAGTCCACTGAGGAAGTTTGCAACTATCGTAATGCCAGTGCCTAAAACCCAAGTCCATGTTCATCCCACCATCTATGTAACTAAAAAGCCTAAGTTTTTCTCATCGGATGTGGTTACGTGCGGTACGTGCCACGAAACGCTACTCAATTCGACTTTCCCAATGGCTGTTGCAGCTGCCCTGAATACAGCGTCGTCATTGCTAGCCCTAGACAATGTTAGGACATGCTTGGCACCGTACAGCACCTTGTCATAATTTTCAAAATCCCACGCAGTGTTTTAAGGGAATGGCGAACGAGAAGCTTCCTTTAGGAGTCGTCTCCTTTACGATGATGAAATGCCGTAATTTGAATCCGATGCTGTCGTTCAAACTGGACGCAGAAGATTCTGCCGCATCTAACACCCAGCCTTTCCCCAGCAACGACACTTGTTCGGTCCAACCGTACGTAAGGAGACCTTTCATGAGAGTCCCATAACCGGGGTAATTTAACTCGTCCACTAGCTAATCCCCTAAGTGATATTTAATGCTGGAAAACAGGTACATGGAACCATTATTGATGAGAGCCACTACGTCCGCATCGGCAAAACCAGAACCGTCGGCATTCAGTAACCTGCCTTTAATCAGAAGATAACTATTCGCGACGTGTAGGAACAAATCCTGGTTTTCGATTACGATTCTAATTTCCGAACTGATGTTGTTTAGATTGGTTCCTACTATCGGATTATATTCGTGAAATGCGTAGCTCTTCACGGAAGAATCTTGTTGTGAAGATTCGTTTATATCGAGGTAATGTTCTGTTAAACTCATCTTCTCGCTCTCGTTATATATTTGATGAATGCTGCGTTTTTTGCCATTAATTGATTATTATCTACGACGAATCCTTTTCCAATTATTCTTTTTTTTCTTTTGAATACTAACATTCTTTTTTTAATACGTACAAAATTATTTTTTAGACCTCAGATGAATTCTGACGGTAAGGGTTTACCCGTTTAAATTTATCATTTCGTTATCTCGAGAAGTTAACCAAATACGAATATTACGAATCTTGTCGGTAGTTACGGGAAGGTAAATTAAATTTTGAGGGTGATTATTATCATTCACGTAGGGACACCCTATTATGTTGGTATGAACGAAAATTGTATTGAGCCCCATTATATCCACGGACCTTGCTGAGTTTTAGTATAAGTTCCCCGAAGGAACCCTAGAACAGTTCCTAAATTATTATCTCCCAGAAACGAAATGCCGTAGAGCGGATTATTTACAACCAAATTTGTGTTTAAAGTATTATGGTTTGGTTCTAAAACGATGGCATTTTTTTCGTGACCACTTCCTTCCAAAGTAGACTGTATAAAATTATTCAGGTCCGAAATTTCGTAAGCGCCGAGAACGACTCGCACCTCGACCCAATTCGCTTCACCATCGATGGTGTACAAACATTCGTTGTTGTCAGCGTGCACGTTGAAAATACTGTGGTACGTTTCCAAGGAGACGAGCGCCATTTCGTATTCTTTTTTAGGGTCTAGGTACATGGTAGTTTTTAAATTGCAACTCAATTCGGCACCTATTCCCGTTAAAATTATTGAACTCGAATCCATGCTTTTTTTCTTCTTTTTTGTTATTAATCTCAAAATATCATTAAAAAAAAGTTAACTTTTTGTTTTATTTCAAAATTTTTGAATCGGATACCCAGGGGATGCTAAATAGTACACCCAGTCCTACTGGGTGCTAAATAGTATACCTGATCCTAGTCGGTGCTAAATAGTACACCCAGTCCTACTGGGTGCTAAATAGTATACCTGATCCTAGTCGGTGCTAAATAGTACACCCGGTTGTGGAGGGTGCTAATAGTACACATGGACCTAGAGGGTGCTAAATAGTACACCAGGCCCTAGAGGGTGCTAAATAGTACACCTGGACCTAGGGGCTGCTAAAAAAGTGGGGGTAACTTCCCATCTTTCTCCAGATTGACGGAAAAAAAAGTGGCAAAAGACACTTTTTTGGCCCTCCTCCATATAGACGAAAACCGGAAGTGACATCATTACCCCCACTTTTCATCACGTGACGTCCCCACTTTGATCATATAACCGGAAGTGGGGGTACGGAGGTAGCAAAAGGATGCAAAAACTAAATACAGATGCAAACCTATTTACGTTGCCTTTTGGACTTACATGTCAGACTGCCTGAGCGAAAAGGCAACGTAAATAGGTTTGCATCTGTATTTAGTTTTAGTCTTCTGTACGCTGTAACCGGCGAGAAGACTATTGCAACGACTTTGTCCGTCCGTCCGTCGCTTTTTTCAACTTCGCAACAGTACCAGATATTGACGACCATTGTTTACAACGTCCATTGTTTAATAGATTGCTTCGACGTAACTAAATTAAATAATAACAGCAGTTGTAGTGCATGATAGAGGTGTGCGCCTCAACATTGGAAGTGGAGGAACTGTACAGAAGACCGGTGCGACTAGGCAGTCGCTGTAGCCGCTTGTTTTCTTGAGAACCTTTGGCTTTCCTGTCTTTAAAGATGCAAAAAAGTAGCAAAAGACACTTTTCCACCATCCTCCAGATTGAGAACGGACAAAAAGGTAGCAAAAGGCGCTTTTCCACCACCTTCAGATTGAGAACGAAAAAATAGTGGGGGGTAATGACATCACTTTTCACCCTTCTCCAGATTGGCGAAAAAAAAAAAGAAGTAGCAAAAGACACTTTTCCACCATCCTTCACATTGAGAACGAAAAAAAGGTAGCAGAAGGCACTTTTTCCACCCTTTCCAGATCGATGAAAACAAAAAAAGTAGCAAAAAGCACTTTCCGACCATCCTCTAGCTCGATGAAAACCGGAAGTGACGTCATTACCCCCACGTGACCGGAAGTGATGTCATTAGGCTCACTGTGACGTCATAAGTGAGGTAATGACATCATTGAGGTAGCAAAAGGATGCAAAAAAGTAGCAAAAGGCACTTTTCCACCATCCTCCAGATTGATGAAAACTAAAAAAGTGGGGGTCACTTCCTACCCTTCTCCAAATTGACGAAACAAAAAGTAGCAAAAGACACTTTTCCACCATCCTTCAGATTGAGAACGAAAAAAAGGTTGCAGAAGGCAATTTTTCCACCCCCTCCAGATAGATGAAAACTTAAAAAAAGGTAGCAAAAGACACTTTTTCACCATCCTACAGATCGATGAAAACCGGAAGTGACATCATTACCCCCACTTTTCATCACCTGACCGGAACTGACGTCATTACCCCCACTTTGATCACGTGACTCGAAGTGGGGGTAATGATGTCACTTCCGTCCGGGGTGGGTGGGTGGAGGGACAGCTCAATCGTTTTCTTACCCTACTCACGCGTGGCTACAATCACCAGACTCCTCAAAAGGCAGGAATTCATAAAGATGATGCCATCCGAATCGCCTCTCAAGCCACAAGAGATTCAACAAACAGAATGTACGACAGCCACTGGACTAAATGGTTTCATTGGTGTTATGCAAGGGAAATTAATTCAATCAATCCCGCTCTGCCCAAATTACTAAGAATTTTCTCTGACCTTTTCGACATCGAGAAACTCAAAGGCTCAGCAATCCTTGTCTACCTAAACTCAGCTTTCAAGGCAGCAGACAAAACCAATCTCCTTGAAGATTACCGAATCTCAGCGCTCCTCCACTCCTTTGAAAACGATCGCCCTACAACAAGAAGACTCATCTCGGGCTGGGATTTATCAATCGTACTACAATCACTAATAGAAGCCCCTCACGAACCAATACAAGACAGTTCCCTTCACCTACTAACTAGGAAAACCGTCTTCCTAGTAACACTCGCAGCAAATGCCCGCTGCTCTGAAATTCGAGCACTCTCCGCAGATCCAGCCTTTGCATCTTTGGTCCAAACTTCACATCTGTTACATTGCACCCAAAAACAGGATTTCGTGCAAAAAACACAAAACCAAGTGAACCACCTAAGCCAATCACGTTCCCAGCACTGTCCAACTTAACAGGAGACGAACCTGAACGTCCACTCTGCCCCAGGGACATCTATTCCCCCCCAGACGATGGCGCGACTCCCCCCCCCCAATTCCTGGTCGTCGCGTAGTTAGCGTCAAATCACAATGTACATTTTTTTTTCCGTAGAAATAAACCACACGACTCATGAGCTGAATTACTACGACTTGCCTTCAGTAGTATAGAAGTGCGATTGGGATGTCGCATCATATCTAAAAAACCCGGGGTATACAAACCCAGGGAAAAATGGGGGAGATGTGTGAGGGAAAAATGGGGGAGATGTGTGAGGGAAAAATGGGGGAGATATGTGATAGGTAATTGGGTGAAGTACTTCTCAAAAATGTAAAATATATTACAAACAAAAAAAAAGATAGTTATGGATTCAAGTTCAATCATTCTAACTGGTGTAGGTGCGGAACTAAGCTGTAACTTGAAAACGCCCATATACCTAAACCCTAAAAAAGAGTATGAAATGGCACTCGTCTCGTTGGATACGTATTACTTTTTTTTTAACATGCACGTAGATAATAATGAATTTTCATACACTAATATAGACGGTGGAACGAACTGGATCAAGGTGCAGGTTATTCCAGGTGCTTACGAAATTTCAGACTTGAATAATTTTATACAGTCTACGTTGGAACAAATGGGTCACGAAAAAAAATGCGATAGTTTTAGAACCAAACCACAATAACTTAAAAACAAACTTGGCTATAAATAATCCGGTCTATGGTGTTTCGTTTCAGGGGGATAATAACTTAGGAACTGTCCTGGGGTTCCTTCAGGGTGTTTATACTAAAACTCAGCAAGGTCAAAAATCTGTGGACATAATGGGGCTCAATACAATTTTCGTTCATACCAACATAATCGGATCTTCCTACGTGAATGATGACACTCAACCTTGCATATACGCTTTCTATCTGGGAGTACTACCAGGTTATAAGATGATAATTTCCCCACAAAATTTAATTTATCTTCCCGTAACTACCGACAAGATTCGTAACATTCGTATTTGGTTAACTTCTCAAGATAACGAGATGATAAATTTAAACGGGGAAACGCTCACCGTCAAACTTCATCTAAGATCTAAAAAATAATTTTGTATTAAAAAAGAATGTTAGTATTTGAAAGAAAAAAAAGAAAGGAAGAGGATTCATCACAGATAATAAGTTAACGGTAAAAAACGGAGCATTCATCAAATTTCTAATGAGAGCGAGAAGATGAGTTTAATGGAAGATTACCTCAATATAAACGAATCTTTGCAGCATGATTCTTCCGTGGAGAGCTATGCATTTCACGAATATAATCCGATAGTAGGAACCAACCTAAACAATGTCAATTCTGAATTTAGAATAGTAATCGAAAACCATGACTTATTCCTACACGTTGCGAATAGTTACCTTCTGATTAAAGGCAGGTTACTGAAGAGTGATGGTAGTAGTTTTGCCGATGCGGACGTAGTGTCTCTAGTCAATAATGGACCCATATACCTGTTTTCCAGCATTAAATATCATTTGGGGGATAAGCTAGTGGATGAGTTAAATTACCCCGGTTATGGGACTCTCATGAAAGGTCTCCTCACGTATGGCTCGAGCGATCAAGTGTCGTTGTTGGGGAACTGCTGGGCATTAGACGCTGCAGAATCTACCATCGCTAGTTTGGATGATAACATCGGATTCACATTACGGCATTCCACCACCATGAAGGAGACGACTCCTAAAGGAAGTTTTTCATTTGCCATTCCTTTAAAACACTGCATGGGATTTTTTGAAAATTATGACAAGGTGCTGTACGGAGCCAAGCATGTCCTGACGTTGTCTAAGGCCAGCAATGACGATGCAGTGTTCAGAGCAGCTGCATCAGCCGTTGGGAAAGTTGAATTGAGCAGCGTTCTGTGGCACGTGCCGCACGTAACGACATCCGACGAACAAAAGCTTAAATATATAGATGGTGGGATGAACGTGGACTTGGGTTTTAGACACTGGCATTACGATAGTTGTGAACTGCCTCAGAGCACTAGTTTCACCTGCCGCGTGCTGACTACTTCGGCCGTTGAAAAACCTAGGTGGGTCATTCTAGCGCTGCAGACTAATAAAAAAGATGAGCAAATGAAAAATCCAGCCGTCTTTGATCACTGCGGTCTTCAAGACGCTCACGTGACTTTAAATTCCGAACGTTACCCGTTCTTGGACTTAAACGTAAATTATGCTACTGGAGAATATTCGATCCTGTATAGAATGGCTCAGGAGTTTAGGCGTGCATTGTACGATGTCGGGGCCTTGTGTATTGATTCGGTGTAGTTTAAAAAAGTGTATCCTCTCGTGGTTTTGGACTGTTCCAAGCAGTCTGAGAGACTTCAGTCCGGTATAGTCGACGAACAAGTAAAGTTGAAATTTAACGCTGCAGTTCCAGCTAGCACGACGTGCCACGCGCTGTTGATCGGAGATAGAAAAATGAGTTTGAAATTGGATAAAGGCAAAGTCGAAGTGATTTATTAAAAAAAGAGAGATGGTGAAACAAAAAACAAAAAGAAGTAAGATCCGAAAAAAAAAGGAGCGGGTTATTGGTAAAAAGAAAAAAGATCGTGAAACGAGGTGCGTTTTTACCATTGTTGGCATTGCTCGGACCCATCTTAGCCCAGAATTTATTTTCTGGGCTTAAATCAATCGTTCGACTATCAACGTAACCCTTAGTAGCCACATCGTTTTCTGCGGTTGGCGGTAGCGTTGATTTGATTCGTCTATTTTTTGCATCTAGTACCCCATCATCGTCCTCGTTCAACGCTGTTTTAAGTTTGCCTGTTTCTAATTCGTTTATATCGAGAAGCTTCGCGTCGACGTATTCTTTATTCGCTGCATCTTTAGATTGTGTGGGAGATGCGAGATTCTTGATTCGTCTCTGTTGTGCATCGAGTACCCAACGCTCACCCTCATCCTTGTTCAACGCCGTGTGAAGTGTGTCTATGCGGTACCCTTCTCTAATAATCTCGAAGAAAAATTCTCTAGTAACAGCTTCCGAAGGTTTTTCGGGGTTCATGAGGTTACCAATTCGTTTATTTTTTGAGTCGAATATTTCGCGAGAGTCCATAATCAAGGCACTGTCAAGTTTGGTTTCTAATTCGTTTATACCGAGAATCGTCGTATCGACGTATTCTTTATTCACGGCATCCTTAGATTGTGCGGGGGATGCGAGGTCCTTGATTCGCTTATTTTTTGGATCGAACATTCCACCGGGACCTTCCTTCAAAGCGTAACCGAGTTTGGTTTCCACTTCGTTTATAACGACAAGCTTCGCATCGACGTATTCTTTATTTGCCGCATCTTTAGATTGTGCGGGAGATGCCAGATCTTTGATTCGTCTATTTTTTGCATCGAGTTGACCATCAGCACTTTCCTCCAACGTAGTTTTTAAATTTCTTACATCTGTCAACTGAGAATAAGTCACCGCATCTTCGGGATCTACACCAGCAGCGAGATTAGTTAAGCGATTCATTCGCATGTCCGATACAGTTTTTTAATCGACGTAATCCTTAGTCGCTGCATCCATAGATTGCGAGGGAGTTTCAATGTCTTTAATATGTTTCTTTTCAGCATTAAAATGTCCATCCGCATCCTTCTTCAATCCTACGTCGGCTTTAAATTTTTTTATGTCGTTTTCTAATTCGGTAAACTGGGAATAAATTACGACATCTTCGGGTTCTGTAGCAGCTGCGACTTTAGTCAGTCGCTTATTCTGCATGTCGTAATCATGATTTAGGTCTAATATAAATTCACCACCCGGAACCCCTTTCAGATCTCTTTGCGTTCGTTTCAAAGACTGTCTAAATTTATTAATCGGCATTTTGACGATTCTTTTTTTTTTATATATAAACAAAAGGAAAAAAGAAATTTCAAAATGTGTCATACCGCCTGGTATACAAATCTCTCGAATCTTTTACAATCAAATTCTCTAGAAGTTAAGACGGAGAATGCAACAGATTTAAAAAACGGAGTAAAGTACGTCTTGTCTCCTTCCATAGAATTCAAGGATTTAAAAAGAATTGGTTCTCCCATTTCGAACGAAGATTCCAAGCATAAGGGTTGGATTTCTCCGTTGGACCCCGAACTTCAAAATGTGTTGAAAAATCTTAAACGATACATCTGCAAAAAATTAGAAATTCAAACCGATGGGCAGAAATCCGTTTCTTTGACAATGTTCTGTTACCCCAATTAACAGGAGGGTTGGTTGGATTATGACAGATTATACGTGTACAGCAAAACTGTGTCAACCAAAATACCGAGCTTTACAGTCTATATTTTCTGAAATTGAGGGAACCATAGGGCGGGATATAGCGAGTTTTCACGACCCTCAAATCGATTTGAGCCCTCCCGAGGAGTTGGATCACAAGTTTCGTTAACTCGTGGTTTTTGACGATGTTCTTTTGGACAAGCAAAAAAACATAGAGCTTTATTTCGCTCAAGGACGTTGCAACGACGGTTTCCACAGCTTCCTCGTACTCCTTAAACTAGGGCCTTAGTGGGCCTCTTTACCTTGATGCTATGGCTCCTTGTTGTCTACTCTGTACACTCTGTACCTTTATTGATGTATTCCAGTAATGCTATGTACTTTGATGTATGGTCCAGTCCCTGGGGATCAGTGGTCTGGATGGCTCTGGCCTTGCCTGCCCCTAGGGGTAGCTGCTGGCAGAGATGGATCATGGGATACCAGGATATAGTACAGGATGTACCTTGCACCACCAGTGGCAGGTACTGGCGGCAGCTCTAGGTACTTAAGGCCTTGCAGCCCCTTGCAGCCTCACTCTGGGAGCTAGTCCCTAACCAGCTAAGAACTCTTCCTGAAGTGTGCCACTCTGCTAGTAGCCCTGATCAGAGCATCCTTGAACCATTGGACAACATCTCCAGAGGATAGACCGCGTGGCCCTGGAATAAACCCTGAATTTACCATCCTTCTGGCATTCTTCCTTGTACCGGGCATAGTGGGGTTGCAACGTCATTCTAATGCCGACGTTTTTTTATTGCAGTCAGTCTTACACTAGAATTCCCAAACAAGCGGTTTAGAGATAATGCTAATTTATTAATCGTATTTCTCGTGGATGATTTAAACTTAAAATACTTGTACGAAAATCATGTCGGGCCGGACATGGAATTTTCAGATTTTAAAATGTGTTGGGACGATCTCTGCAGGTTTTTATCAATCGACAAAACGTTAAACGAGGGACGTTATAAACGTTCATTTTCGTTCATAAATAAAAGAAGCCGAAAGAAAAAAGAACATGGAAACGAAACGTGAAATCGTAAAATTCAAAAAACGTTTATAGAACAAATTTTTGGATCAACATTTGGATGAGCAAGTGCAGGAAGAATCCTTACAAGAGTTTTTTAAACCCGTTGTCAGTACTTAGAAACCAACTGTTGCAAAACCAATACCCGCAGCGAGTCCTTTGAAAGTAGTTGCTGGCTTTCCTACTAAAAAATGAGAGAAACGTAAACGAATTATTACTCCCGTAAAAACTTTTAAATCTGAGGATGATGAGGAAGGGTGGGAAACTGATGGAACAACGCACGATACTGAAAAGTTTGAATTGAAGACAACTCTCAGGTTTACCGACCATTCGACTCCAACAGTGCGAGATTCTCCCAATGTATCCAAATTTGTGACTCCGGTTATGCGAACCGAATATGCATCTACCAGTACAGGGCCGAAAGTCACCCCAGTGCTTTCGGCAATTCAAAACAGATGCATTTCAACACCTCCAGAAATTCCAAATTATCCCACCCTCCGATCCTTGGATAGTTTGTTACCGGGGCAAGTCTTAGGGCAAACGGCTAAACATTTCCTGCTCAAAATTTTCGAAAATCCTAAAGAGACCGATCCTGTCTTCGGACTGCAATACGACATGAAAACTGGAGAAATGAGCATCGCTAATAAATCCGTAAAAATATTCGAGAACGACATAGTGGTCGGTGGTAATCAGTATGTGGGAAGACGAGGACTTTGGAGCTTGCTGGTGTTTAAGGATTTGAAAGAAACTTCATATTCTCCAGATGCCAAGGCATCTTATGCATCTCTTTTGAAAAATACCAACGCCATCTATCAAAACAACGATCCGGGTACTCGAAAACCCAAGTCTAATCGTACTGCCAAGTATGCAACAATAATAGTTCCTATTTGCGAGGATATAAAAATGAAGAAAAAGGGAACCAGCATGATAAAAAAAAAAACAGGGTATGCTAGAACGGTGGATTACAAGTACTACGATGATCCTAACGACCTGGTCAGCAGATTGAGGCTTTTGCACGGATCCACTCAAGCGGGGCACGACGGTCACAGGAACGAGATGATAGAAATTTTGTCAGAATTGGAGTAACGATGCATCATCACCGCTCGTGATAATGCTTATCAGAATTTAAGTTTACAATGAAAAAAATGTTTGTATAGTAAAAAAGGAAAGTGATCAAGATGAAGTACTGCGTGAAATGTAAACGCCATACGTCTAACCGACCCGAACCTCCTATTATTTTGATGTCAAAAAATAACAGACGAATGGAAATTGTGTTCTGTGACGTGTGTGAGACCAAAAAGGCTTCCTTCGTCAAGTCTGGAAAAGGAATCGTAAATAAAATCATAGACCATTTACCGGTAAAAGTACATTTGCCCGGATATCAATACTGCGGGCCCGGAACCAAACTCAACGAGAGATTAGCTAGAGGGGGCCCTGGAATAAATAAACTGGATGAGGCGTGGAAAGAACACGATATCGCTTACTCGAAAAGCTCTGATTTAAACGAACGGCACGCTGTTGATGAAATTCTTATAACTAAAGCTCGAAAAGTACGTAAAGATCCTTCACTCTATTGGAGAGAAAAATTAGCCGCGGCAATCATAAAAAAAATCATGGGAACAAAACTCAAGCTCGGAATGGGTGGAAAAGAAAAACTAAATAGATCAACTCGCAAACGAACTCCACAAACTGACACGGAAACACTGTGATTATGCTGAGCCTGAACGATCTATGGCAGGCGAACTTGGTGGAAATGATACCTTACTCTAACGTAAATAAAGGATTTAACTATCTATTGACTTGCATTAATAGTATGTCCAAGTTTTCTTGGGCCATTCCTCTTAAATCTAAAACCGGTCTAAATGTTACGGAAGCCTTTCAAAAATAATCGAAAATTTACAAGTTGATTTAGGTAGTGAATTCTACAATAAAGACTTCAAAGCACTCCTTAAGCGTCACAACATCAACATGTACTCTACCCACTCTGAGAAGAAAGCGAGTGTTGTAGAATGTTTCAACAGAACGCTGAAAACTCAAATGTGGAAACGATTCACCAGGCAGGGAACGTACCAGTGGATACACATTATTGATGAGTTAGTTTCTCGGTACAATGACACAATTCAATCCACAACTAAACTAAAACCGAAGGAAGTAACCAAACGTCACGAATCGTTGCTGAGAATTAAGTCAAAACAATCGTTGAAAAAACCCAAATTTGCCGTGGGAAATAACGTCAGAATTTCTAAAGTTAAGAAAATTTTTGATAAAGGGTATTTACAAAATTTTACTAACGAAGTTTTCACGATTCGCAAAGTGCAAAAAACCGAACTGGTTACTTATCTTTTAAAAGATGAGTAGGGTAAGCGGTGCTGGGTGGTTTCTACGAACAAGAAATTCAAAAAACCCTAGTTCCAGATTTATTTTTAGTAGAAGTGCTACGCAGTAAGAAAGATAAAGATGGGAAAATGCTTTATTTCGTAAAATGGAAGGGTTATGAACCCAAGAATAATAGTTGGACGGATAATATTAGCAGTCTTAAATAAGTAAATCCATAAAAACGTAATATTTTTTTTCCTTTTGGAATATCATTATTCATCATCGGGCAGAATGAGACCGTGTCGAATGATGTGATCATTGATCATTCGTTTCATGTTTGGATCAATATACTTTCTATACGTGACAGTATGTTGGACTGACGTATTTTCCACATTTTTAAATGTGTCTGAATTTCTGCTTTCGAGGTGAATTCTAGCAAACAATTTTTGCACACAAATGTAACTACTTTTTCATATTGTTCCATCATGATTTTTAAAGAAGAATAGGGAGTCAATCTCTTTATATACATTCCGGGTAATAATTCCGGGTAATAATAATAATAAGTAAGCGAACAACTTGCATTCAAGTTTCATTAATCTTGACTTCCCGAGCTCTTTTGTTTTTTGAGCGCGCGACTCTTTTTCATTCTAGAGGCTTGTTTCTCTAGTCTAGCTTTCTTCCGTTCTTCCGTTTCCCGTTCGAGACTCTACTAATAGCTTGCTTCTCTAATCTAGCTTTTTTCTCCTCTGGGCACATCACAGCCCGTCTCCCTTTCCATCATTCTCCTCCTAACTTTTCTTTCGTTCTCCCAAATGACAGCATCCTCCAACTTTCTCCTACGGTTCTCTAATAGGATGGTTCGCTGCGCCGCTTTGTCCCTCTCCTCAGCTTTTTTTGCTTCGTTCAATTCGTCATTTTCTCTCATTCGATACGATAAGAGCAATTACTCCTCTTTCTCCTCATCGCTTAAAATATCTACGTCCGAATCGAAATCGTCTTCGTATTCTTTCCAAGTACCTGAATCGATGTGACCAATAGCTAACATATCCGTACCATTATCCAAGATGAAACGTTTATCATCATACGTCGATAGGAGGGATTTTGAAACCTTAACGGTGCTAACTTCGTGTCCCACGCTAGAAATTTTTGACCAAACTCCCTTAGCCGGGAATGTCCATCAATCCTCGAAGTTCAGGTGTTTTTTCACGAACGCTCTTTGAATCCCCTTAGCTTTTTTCTTAGTTTCTGTTTTGAGAGATTTTATCGCGTACATTTTCGACCGTAACCCTACAAATCCTAGGATGGGGATATCTGCCATCTCATACTTCATTTTACCTAGAACTAATTTGTTCACATCGGAGAAAAGTCGATGATTGCGGGGATAATTACTCGTGTCGAAGCGCGCTCGATCCCGAAGCATATCCTCGTACACATCTTCCATTTCAAGTTGGTAACACAGGCTGTCGGTATCTGTAAATAGGATCCTGGCCCGATTACCATACTTGGGTCGAATGTACTCGTAATGGAACTCGAACATGAACAATTTTGATAGTTCTAGAATACTGAATCCAGAGTACGTGGGCAGGTCGCAGCAAACGCTTCTAGCTCGACGGTTAATCTGCACCAAGTTTTCATTCAAGATCCTGAAAGAATGTGCGTGAGGTTGGGAGGTGTATTTTACGGCTCTCTTAGCGTTCGTACACAATTTCACGGAGAGCCGATTCTGTTTGTTTTCCAACGTCTTACCAAACACCAAATTATTTAACAACTTCGAACGGAGTGGTTGATTGTTGTCTTTTAGCGGTATTGAAATATATATAGTTTTCCATCCAAGGTTTCTGGTTGAAAGCCAAGACCCTTCGGATGTGGTGAAGAACTAATCCGTGACGGAGGTAAAATTTCAAATTCCGGTAGTGGAGAACGTACTTCTTCTTATACAGAAGATTTGGAGCGAGCTTAGAGGAAGACCTGATCTCGTGATCTATATCTTTAGCTAATTTTTTTTGCGTAGGGGGAAATGAGATCTTTCCCAAGCTCGATATTCTCGGGAGCTAACGGGTAATCGTTATGGGCATCGTGCAGTTCGCTGGGGTACTCAAAGTCTATTTCGAGAATGTACCCAAATGGCTGCATCATCTGGCACGGCGTCTATGTCGAAAGGTCTAATTTCATCCTTCGTCAAGTACCGGAACTCATCGTAGGGGAGAGGAGCGCTCATGGCAAAACCGTACAAGTTGTTCATGTCCAAGTATTTGATGTATAGGGAAGGTTCGTGAGAGTTGAAACCGAGCAGGTATTTATTATTAGCTTCGGAAAACCTCTTACATATAAACGAAACCCCACCACGGATGCAGGAAAATGCTAAACTGTGTTTATTGACGTGAGTGAACAGTTCCAATTTCGGTTCGTGCATTCTCAAGAGTGCGGCCCAACTGAAACCCGGGGTAGAGATGTAGTAGCACGGATCTAATTTATTGTTTCGGAGGCACAGCTTTCGGAAGTCTTCGAAATTGTCCGCGAGGAGGAAAACGTCGGTCATCTGATAAATCTCGTGGAAGGAACCGAATTTTTTAACTCTCATCTTGAGCCAGAGGTTAAAAGCTCACCCGTACTCTTTCCTTGTCAACTCCTCTTCTTTCAACTGGGAAAAAAATGCTCCTCGAGATGGGAGATCTTCGTTATCAAAAACGGACATGTCGCTCGTGAATTTGTAGGGATAAACACCTTTCCGGGTCAGGAGATCTATAGCACTCTCTCTAGTCATGCCTTCAATGAACCACGCACATATTAACCCCGAGTCCAAAGCTGCCTCGAGAATCGTGAATCCGTTGGCTTTGCAGTTCGCAACCGCAGTATCAAGGGAAAATTTCAAGAAATTCAATCTGTCTATAACCCGAAGACTGATCCCGCTCTTTAACCCCGTGATCGTCATACTCTGAAATCGCTCGGTGTTCCGACTGATAACGTCAACTTTTCCCTCGAATATGTGCACGGCGGATATTAGTAGATGCATATCATAGCCTTCTAAATTATGGAATACAACGCGGATGGTTTTTCGTTCTTGTGCGCTAAGATTTCACTGACAATGAGCGGCTCCTCAAAATTTCCCACTAACGTGGCAATGATCTCTAACCTTAATTAGAGGGTGCTTCTTTGAACATACTAAGGGGAAGCATTTTCCGCAAAAATGACAGACCTCGGATGAGTCGAAACTAGCTCGCTCGGCTCGGGTGAGATTGAGGGGTTGTACATTTTTCAGTAGATAATTGTTAGCTTGCGCCTCTTTCTCCATGCATATATAAAATACTTCAACGGCGTCTTCTCCCAAGTAGTATTCTCAATTAACAATCTTTCTATTTTGACCTATCACGACGTACCCAAAACTGCAAGGGTAACTGCTGATGAATTTTAGTAACCAAGCTCATCGAAGGACTGGGCTGAACGGCTGAGACGGGACGAAGGAGACACTCAAAGTCGGCATAGAGGATGCGGGGGAAGGGGTTTGGTCGGTTGAAATGCCGAAACTGTAGAAAATTTTCTCCCGGCTTCTTAAATCGGAGAGCTTGCGCGGGATTAATCTTGATGCACTCGTTTTGGTGGGTGGTGAGCATCCATTGTTTCCCAAACGCCGCGAAACAGTTTCGACAATAAACTTTGCGTGAGTGCCCGAACCTCGATAACGTAAAAACGCAGCGACATCCGTTATGCGCAGTAGTGGGTCTTGTCCTTGGAGGTTATCAAGAGAAGGTCGATGGGCTTTCCGTCTAGATTCTTAGAAACTCTGAGCGAGTTCAACCCCTCTTTTTCATTAAAATCGATGACATTGATCGAAAGATTGTTAGCTTTTTCAAATTTATAGATTTCACCGAGCTTTGTTGGGTAGGACAGAGAGCTAACGTCGAGTGATTCTTCAAACTCTTTGTAGTCTTCTGGCTTAACGCTGGTCAATCCCCAACCCACCGCTAATACCGAGTACACAAAGCACTTTTGATCGTTTACATTTTTTACATTCACAATCACGCCCTCCTTAGGTTTGAGAGTGTACGGTAGAGGAATGTAAGACGAAGCTCGCAGCGGTTGGTACTCTGCCACTTTGATAATTAAGTAGGTTATGCGGGATATGGCCCAACCACTCCCCCCCTTGGCAAAACTGTCGATCGTCTTCTTGATTTTTTCGAACGCCTCATCTAACAAAGTAGGAACATCGTTCGGATTATACAGCTCGGTGTAGTGGGACCAAAAATATGTATCGATAAACGTCGGATCTTTAAACGTTGGATCCTTAAAGACCTCAACGCATAAGCATAAGTGTACCTTACAATTGACCATCTGGTCCAGGCAATCTATCAGTAACGCGTGTATGGCCGTACGCAACGATACAAATAATGGTAGAGGATCATCAAAATTCTCGGGTGTTGTCATTTCAGATTGTCGATGGCAAAGTCAGATTACATTCCCTGAAACAATCGGGAAGTTGATCTTCGAAACATGCACATTCTTCATTGTCGAACGGATGTTGCGAGCGAAGATGGTTTAGTAATTGGTTTTGAGTTGGGAAAGTTTCCCTACAATATATACAAGTGAAAATTGTTTTGGTTTCCATTCCAAAAAATTATTTATCCTTTTTATTATGCTGGGGAAAAAATTTTCACAGTTTTATAACCTTACAACCAATCCTTACACAGTCTTTAGAAACCATTTATTTTTTAAAAATTTTATTAGGTTTAATTTTTTTAACGCGAAAATTGGCCTCCTTCTCCCCATATAGCCAAACCTTAACACTAACTCTTAAATTTTTGGACAGCAAAATTTGAAACCATCAAAATTATTTAGCATTTTACCTTTAAATTTTGAAAATTTTTTAGGTTTTATTTGTTTAATGCGCTGGCCTCCAAACCTCCCCATATAGCCAGTCTCTTTAACTTTTGGAAAACAAAATTTGAAACCATCAAAATTCGTATTTTAGCTTCCTTTAATTTTTTGAAGATATTAATTTTTTTTGGTTTAATTTACCTTGGGTTTTTTGTTATCATTCTTAATTTTATATATATTTTAACTAACATATGCGAGTAAGTGTTTGAAAACATCCTTGAAAAGATCTATTTAACACTATAGAAGCACCACAGAAGCACAAATCTTCGTTGTAGGGGTGTGTTTCTCTTGAAAAGATTTTTGCACTATAGGAGCACCGCAGAGCACAATCACAGAACCACAAATCTTCGTCGTAGGGTCATTCTCTTGAAAAGATTTTTACACTATAGAAGCACCACAGAGCACAATCACAGAACCGCAAATCTTCGTTGGGATGTGTTTTTTCTTGAAAAGATTTTGGCACTATAGAAGCACCACAGAGCACAATCACAGAACCGTAAGTCTTCGTCGTAGGGTCATTCTCTTGAAAAGATTTTTACACCATAGAAGCACCGTTCAGCACAAATCTTCATTATAGGACAAGTAGATTATTTTCATTTCTAGAATTAATTTTCAAAAATTCTTTTCATTGCTGAATCAAGTTTTCATGAACAACTCAGGTGAAAATTGCAGAAGCTCAAAAAATGAACGTGAAAGAAGTTGTTGATCGCGAAGAGGCGTGATATGACCTAATTACAGTTCCATAATTTATGAAGACTCTCAGACCTCAGAAATAAACTCAATGGAGAATTTCCTATGTCACCATCTAACATGATAAACGTTAGGATGTATTACGATACAAGTGAACTCGCAGGACACTGTAAAATTTGCTAGGAGCCAGAGGCTGAAATATCTCTGAGCATATGCATCGCAGAGCAGTAATAAAGCCGGAATTAAGTATCATAATTAGAAAAAGTACATCGTGACGTGACCACTAATTAAAGAAATGTGGATGCAGACCTATTTTCGTTACCTTTTGGACTTAAGTGTCAGATTGCTTGAGCGGGGAAAGGAATCCATGATCTTCGAAACCAAAGGTTGGAGTCTTACCATTAAACCATACTAACATGACCTATGACTTGTGTGTTAATTTCTGTTCACTCGGTGTGTGGTGCACTATCTCTCCAGTAGTGACTGGACAAAACGTATATTTATGTGTATATGTGTGTGTGTGTGTGTATAAAAATGCTGCCTATGCATGTTTCCCTTTTTTCAAAATTCTAAAAAAGATCGTGTCAGTATGGTTTAACGGTAAGACTCCGACCTTCGGATTCGAAGGTCATGGGTTCGATTCCCCACTCAGACAGTCTAACATTTAAGTCCAAAAGGTAATGGTGATAGGTTTGTCCTGATGACCACTAATTACGGTATATAATTTATTTAAAACCCTCAACATCAGTCATAAGCCCCGCGAAATTTGACTTTCACTACCTAACATCAAATATAAAGCGAGTATTACATGCCATAAAACCATCAGAGAACACGCAATCAGTCAAGTGGCTAATAAATTAACAATCCTGAGCATATCCGTCGTACAGAGAGAATACAGCGGAATTATGTATTGTAATTAGGACAATCTGCCCCCCCCCCATGCGAAAATCAATAAACACAGAAAAAAAGAGTAGTTTTCCTACTAAGCCGTGATCTAAATATTTCACATAAAACATAAAATGTCACATCAATAACATTTCAAATAAGGAGACACTATCACCGATTAAAAGTACATGCAGAATCTGGTAACATCTAGTACCAAATACCAGTATTGTTTTAATATGAAAAATGCATTAAAATTATGACAATAGTTCATTTGTCCTTGTGTTGTAGAGCTCAAAACAGTCCAACAAACAGTTAAAGATCAACAATGGTAAAATTGGAATTCTAAACAATACACAAAAGCGAGTCAAATGTGCTTTTCTTTGATGTCACAACCAGCGATTGTTTATAATAATAATAATAATTTTGTTGCAAGAGCAACAGGACTGGCAAGGACCCAGGGGATCGGTGACTGCCAGCCCAAAGAGGGGACAGCAGTGAATACATGAAGAAGAGGAAAAATGGTGCAACAAAGAGTAATTAATCAGATTACGACAGTGCAAAAGCAAAAATTAAAAGCATGTGTACAAGTGAAACATAAAACAAGTTTAAAATAACACGGTCAAATGAATTAAAATAGGTAGGGTAGGTGGGTCACGACTGCCTTACCACCAAGGTTATACCTGCCAGGAACACAACGATACTCAAATATAACCAAAAATAAGACAAAAAAGTCCTATAAACATGGATCCGGAAATGAACCAATTTTTTAGTTATTTTTTAGTTTATTCGAAGTGGTCAATAAAATAACGCAATAAGAAAAATCTTAATCTTTTTTATTGTTGTCATACTCAGTGTTCAATGTACGGGGTTACATAAGGGTAAACCAAATTTCAAACTGTTTCGCTGTAGGATCGACGCTTCAAAAGTTATGGCTATTGGAAGGTACACAAATTTTGGGTGGGCCAAAAAAAATTTGACCAGGTTAAGTACAAACGAGAGTGGCATGTGAAGTTGTTGGAAGGGGACCAAATTTCAAACTGTTTCGCTGTAGGACCGACGGTTCAAAAGTTATAGCTATTTGAAGGTACACAGATTTTGAGGGTAGGCCAAAAATAAATTTTGACAGGGTTAAGTAAAAGCACGAGTCCATATGGGGTTGTTGGAACAGGGCCAAATTTTAAACCGTTTTGCTGTAGGTCCGACGGTTCAAAAGTTATGGCTATTTGGAGGTACAACAATTTTGGGGGTGGGTTTGACAGGGTTAACAAAAAGTGCGAAGGGCATAGGGGGTAGTTGGAATGGGGCCAAATTTCATACCGTTTCGCTGTAGGACCAACGGTTCAAAAGTTATGGCTATTTGAAGGTACACAAATTTTGGGGGTGGGCCCAAACATTTTTTAACAGGATCGAAAGCTGGAGTGGCACGCGGGGTTGCTTGAAGGGGGCCAAATTTCGAACGTTTGGCTGTAGGACCATTATTTTAGGAGTTAGGACCGTTTTAAGGAATTTCGGAAAATTCCGGAAAATTAAGGAAAACGTGTGTTAAACCTAAAAAAAATTTTTGGTTCCTGTAACCTAATTTTTTACATTTTTACATTTTTACATTTTTTACATTTTTTACCCAAACAAAATCAACCATTTTTTAAACTTAATAAATCACATTACAAAGTTTGATCTTTGTAAAAAAAACTTATTTTACAAACAAATTTTAAACTCTTAATAAATTTAAAACTAAATTATTTAATATATATTTACTCACTCCAGCCCACGTTGAATCCAGCAGCAATTTATTTCAGCATCGGCCTTGAACACGAACACAAAATCCAGTCTTGCACCAACTTGAATCAACAGTAATCTGACATTTTAATTTATTATTCACTCGTATTTATACACGACCAGGAGCATTTGCATAGCGACTTTTCATCATGAAACTTAAATTGAAATGGTTATACGCATGCGTGTTAGCTCCACGACGCATGATTAGGAAATTTTGGCTGATGAAATATCCGGAAAATCCATTTTTAGAACTCTAGAATCATCTGGAACTTTCTATTACATACAGGATACACCTACACCATACAAAAGCAATCGATCAACTATTTTTTAGCTGTGCACCTTGCATATACGCTTTAACACAACCATTACACCAAAAATCCCAACCCAAAAACTTGTCCAACCAGATATAATTTCCGTTTATTAATGCTCTGGCTGAAATCAGGTTTTCTCATTGCCTTCCGGTTCCTAAAATGACGGGTTACACAAGCGACAGCGATGAAAAAACACATCAGAAAAAAAAGAATTTGCACGTTTTGTTAACTAAATGAAAACAATTGCAACACAATGCAAGAATACACCCCTATTGCTGTCAAACGGTAAGAATTGACACCTTTAGAGATAGTATATTCGTGTGGTGAACAACAACATTTCCCGACCAGCCAACGTGTCATAGTATGATACAGAATCGTCTCACTGAAAACTTGTTTCAAATGAAAGAAATTTTACGTTGTAATTTCGTTGTGTATTCAGTAATCATCTATTTAAATAACTGATTTACAATGAAAAGTGCTTCTCCATCGAAATACATGTATGTTAACAGTTAAATTAATGATTTTGACAGCCATACAGTATGTAGCAAAGTGGCCGAGGCTGTAAATTAGCTTGGTTATAATATCAGATTGCTGGTTCGAAACCAAGTCTTCCCTATTTTTTTAAACCTATTTTAAATTTACTGTAGCGTTATCTTACCTTTATTTTTTCTAATTTTTTTAATTAATTACTTTTTTCTTTTTTTTTTAAACTTCCGTATTTTTTTCAATAATTGTTAATTTTTTTTGCCATATGAACCAAGATATTTAGAGGGGAAAAAGCCATAACCTCCTCCTCATTTTTTTCCGTGGGTTTGTATACCCCCAGGTTTTTTAGATGTGATGCGACAGCCCAATCACACTTTTATACTACTACTGCCTTCACCATGTTTATGATGTGGCCCAAGCCAAAAAATTGTGTTTCCAACATTTACCTTTATTTGGACTGAATTTTGTAAAACCATGTGAGACAGGCAAGCCAACCTAGAGGAAGGCACCTTTACTAAACTGGACGATAGCCTAACTTGTGAGATCACAGCACGATCAGGATAGAAGCAAAGCCAGTTTCTCCGATGTTTACGTAAACTGCAACGTTTGACATTTAATTATTATTGACATATTATCAACACCAAACACTGAAAATTCAAGTGCACACCCTTTGTTTTATTTGCCTATTACTATCAACTCTCAGTTTGAAAGTGGTCGTGTGGCTGAGCAGTGGTCTGAAAGACTGGAAGGGGGACATGGCAAAACCCTGCCAGTCTGTGCCAACTAAGCAAGTATGAATGTGACAGAATACATCCCTTTAGCGGCATTGGGATATATTCTGGCCAATCGTCCCCTGCTGTGGTGGTAAGTTTCCCGGAGTGAATCCCCGGTTTGCTCCTCCTTTATTACACTCCTTTTTCCTTTAAAACGTCGAGTAATATTCAAATCTTAGTCATCACTACAATTTTAAATAAATTTGTTGAGCCTTTCATCATGTGAAGGATGATGTAAGGCTCAAGAAATTTATTTAAAAATTTTTTTTAGTAATGACTGTACAATGTACATGGCTTTAATTCTTCATACGTATGTAGGCCTGCGTGTGATAAAAAATTTACATCCAACAATGCCACGCTCATTTTGGAAATGAGCTGTTTTTTCAATTGATTGCAAATTGGTGACATCATGAATTGTCAAAGATGACAAGTCAGCCGCAATAATAGCGAAAAAAATTAACGACCCATTATGAGTTAAAGAATTGATTCTGGGTCTTTGGATTGAGCCTCCAGCACATTCCTGCAGTCATGGTGACATGTGAATTTTTTCGCCATTATTGCTGCTTTCTTGTCATGTTTGACAGTTCACAATATTATTTCCATTGTCCTCTTCGTATGTTGATAATTTACTGCCAATTTAAATTCCTTAATTTTAAAACTGATTCGAACGTATCATAATTCATTTAACGCATACCCCCCC
>JAHWFP010015342.1:28793-61012 GCA_023313725.1 Lithobius niger | reverse complement strand
TTACGGGAGATGCGGTTGACTCGGCCTTCTTGTCTGAGGGGGCTCTGGCCGACCATACTAATACACCAATCGAAAGCGAAAGTTTAAAGACGACGGTCTGCGATCCTGCAGGTGGTGACCTCTCTTGCCAACATTTAGAACTAGAGACCGAAATGCAATGCGGCAGTCTGAAACAAAATGGCGTTAAAAGCCCTGGTTGGCCAAAGTAAGTGACAGAAAATAGCTGTTTGCGTAAACATTGTTGATTATTTTACGATTGTATTGTGGCAAAAGTGGACAGGGACATGTCGACTTTCGTTTCTTGGTTTTAGATTTGTGGTATTAACGCAGATCTGTGAATGTACGGTGGTTGTTTTGACGGTGGTTGCAATGCGACGAAAATCCGTATTGAATCGAAAAAACCGCAGTGTTCGTCTGATTTTTCATATTTTAAGTACAATTATGTGTAATTAAATTTGTGCGTAGGAAATGTGCCCATACTTTAGATTGGTTTTCAAGTTTCGTGCAATTAATGTTAAAGACAAAGTTTTGTTGTGATTGGGTTTATAAAAAAATATAATATCTTGACGCATTGAAGCCATGGGTGGTTTCCACCCAAATGTCAAGTCTCTTTCTATCTAGATAATCAAATTCCGATCTTGATTGGTGATAATTTCTGTATTAATTTGACAAATTTCTCTGTTAATTATTTAAGGAAATCAACCGCATGATCGTCTTTTAGGCTATATTTGTGTGTGTTGTTTATGTGGCAAATATAAACATATCTAAACTGTAAAAGAATTTAAAGGGTGATGTACATGATCGAACATCTGTTACTAATTTTATTTCTTAATCAGTAATAAAGATTTTAAATTTTAAGACGGTCAAAACGGTAGCCTTCAGACCCCATTCCTCTGGTGCGTTCTCGTTTTCAATACAAGTATTTCTTTTTTTTTTTAAGTTTTTAGTGCACAGACTGAGTGTAGGCTAGGCAGAAAGCCAAAATTTCACATTTTTTCATACTGTTTTAGAAAACTAAAAAAGCGCAGCAAACTTCAGAAAATCCAACAAACAAAATACTAATATGACTGCAGTTTCACCTTCATTGACCTACCATATATATAATCTTGTATGAAAAATTATTAATTCATTTATTATTCTATGTAATTTTTTTAACTAAATTTTGTGTAGCCTACATCCCATTTTTTTGCGCATAAAAAAAGGAAAAAAATATTTATATTAGTGTAACTTCAGACATCACAATAACTTACTGAAATAAGTTCAAATACCGTAGGCAATGAAAAAAAAAGCCTTAAATTAAATTGTGCAAGTCATGGGCGTACAGACAATCTTCTATAACCTGGTACGGTGGTTGCCGAGCGGTCAAGGATTCATAGGGACAGTTGCACGTGAAATACTCAGTAGCTAGGTGAATGTTTGCCCCGGTAATTGCTGGGATGCCATGGAACATCCGTATAGTTTGCATATCTGGGTAAACTGGTTTCCGGACAATCTAGGAATCAGTTACACATAAAATACTCAGCTCAGTAACAACATCAGCATTTGTCCGGGTAATTGCCAGGACGCCATGGAACGTCCGTATATGGTGCACATGGAACGTTCGTATACAGTGCACATGGAACGTTCGTATACAGTGAACATAGGCTTTTTGCACAAACCGTGTTTGTATTGATGTAGGCTAGGCCCATAGCACATTTGTTAACTAGGTTATAATATTTTTCGAATAAGTTGCCCATCGACTGACCTGTGGCAGTGATCGGTACGACCGGTGGCGCTATATCACAGTACGGCTGACTCTGTTCCGGAATGACTCGGACTACGCTGCATTTTTTTCTTGTTCTGTAATAATTTCGCCAAATACTGGCCGATTTTGACGATCAAATACACCATTTGATTTGTAACTAAGCATGCTGCTTATGATGAAGAAGCGTTGAAAATGTGCAAAATTTCTAAGTTGTGAACAAGACTCACTTCAAGTTTTCAACGAACGTACAAAACCAATGATGTTAAATTGTTTTGTTGATCCGTCTGTCTTCTTCAGGACACACTAGGCTACTGGATTTTGAAAATCGAGACATGACATTATGATACTTGTTGCTTGGCGTACGGACCGTAGGAATATGAATTTGGCGGCTGCTGACGTTTGTTTTCTAAGAGCCGATCTGGATATGTTGGGCGATGTTTGCTCCACATGTCATCTAAGCATCCTGGCCCAGGAGGGTGTGACTCCTACGTGCGGTGTGGGGTTATGCAATCAAAAAGCAGTGGGGGGGGGGGTGGGGGGGGGGGGGCATGTGATTACAGGAACCACCATTTAAAAAAAAGTTGTCTTCATCTTGTAGAATTTACAGGGAAAATTAGCTAGAAAAGGAAAGGTTAATTATTTTAGGGTAAGTAAAAACCAATTTTAGGATTAAAATATCGGGTTTTTCTTACTGAAACAAATGGATTTTTGCTTTGAAAACTAGACACGTTTTTTAAACGGGAAATGTGCAATAAACAAAGTTTGTAGGCTATGCGTAAATTTTCGACAGTCACAACCTAATTGACACGATGATTGTTTTCATCAGGCTATATTCACAGAGTTTTATTCGATACTTACGGTACCACAAATAAGATGTTTGCTGTTGTAGAATTTGAAATTTGTGCTTTTTGCTGCTAATTTACTCAAAAGTGCAAAGCCTACTTGATTCCACTCTTAGGTTAGCAGCGGCAGATTTGAATAATTCTCCCACAGCAAGGTCCTCAAATTTAGTGAGTAGTGATCTAAACTCCGTGAACATCGCCTGATGACGACAATCGTGTCAATATAGGTTATGCTGTCGAAAATTAGCACATTTTGCAGAAAATTTGCAGAAAACGTATAATTTTTGTTGACCAAATGAAGTGGGGGGGGGACCATTTTTAATCTGCCACTGCCTACAGTTCAGGCATCAAGTACAACAGGTTAGTTCAGACTTAATAATACGGTAGCACTTCACGGGCGGTTGATAAACTGGAGTGTGATATTTCTTTGCACACCTGTGTGTTGGGTTGGGATGTCATAAGGGTCACAGAAGCATTTGTACTTATGGTTCAGTTTTCAATTATTATTATTATTTTTATTTCTTTTTGGATTGTAATGGCTCTGTTCGATAGAAGTTTCTAATTTATTTATGGTAGGCTATGGGGTATAGCCTAAGTCAGTGTTTCTTCTTCCCGCAAATACTTACCTTCAGTAATATTGCTAAAATCATTATTTTACGCTTTACACTGATCATTTATGAACTAAAATCCCCATTTTATGTTCTCTCTATAAACTTTTCTCCCCATCCGCCAGGGTGCGCTGCGCGTCACTACTAACGCCAGCGCCCCCACCCATTCCTCCACATCACTTTTTACGGGCACGCCATCGTGGATAGTCGTGCTTGTTGTTTACATGCAAATGTTTCATTAATGGCATTGATGTTTATAGAGAGAACATAAAATGGGGAACGCCAACGCCACCAAAAACACTGTCTTCTGCGAAAGATAAAGCATGGACGACGACTGAGCTGGCTCGTACGGCGGCCCCATAAGGCTCCGGAGCACAAGCAGCAGGTTCCACTTCGGAAAAAGAGTCACTTGCTTGGAACGCGCAATCTCGAACGCCGTGACCAACTTAGTCAGCAGTGTATTGGACACCACCGACCCATCTTCCACACACGACAGAACAGAATTTACAGCCGAGCGGTACCGCTTGATGGTACTAGGGGAAAGCCCTCGTGCAAAGAGCTCCTCCAAAAACTTCGAAAGTTCCGCGACCAGCGGTCCACAAGGGTTAGTAGCATTCAGGCCGCACCACTCGACCTACTTCAGCCACTTAGCGTTGTATTTGCGCTTAGACGCCTCCCGAATGCACCCCAGCAGTCGCTCCGCTCCGTCACCGTGCAGACCCTGCGGAAAACGGCGGAAAACGTCCCTCAGAGTAGCCACCCGGGAAGATTTAGGACGGCCGGGTTCGGGTGGTACGTCCTCCCCTGATGTTGTGTGAGGAAGCGTTCCGTGAGGGGGAGCTGCTGCGGCTGTGCTTTGGTCATCTCCAGTGCCTCGGTGAACCACGGTGCAGCTGGCCACCACGGCGCTACAAGTATGAGCCTACCGCCGGAGAAACGCAACTTGTTCACTGATCGCTGAATGAGCCGGTACGTGGGAAAGAGATACGCGTGCAGCTCGTGCCAATTCAGGGCGAGCGCATCCGTCGCCCAGGCCCGCTCGTCCAGGAACGGGGGCACGAAGCAATGCAACTGGTGGTTGGCCCGGGTTGTCGAGGGAGGGCTCTCCCCACAACCGAAATAACATCTGGCACACCGCTGGATCCAGTTTCCACCCCATGGTTGGCACGCACGAACGGCGGGAAAGTTCGTCCGCCCACACGTTCAAGGTACTGGCAATGTGGCGCGGCACTAGCACGATGTCGAACGTAAGGCAAGTTTGCAGAAGTCTCGACGTCTCTGCCATCAGGGACACGGAGTGCGTCCCTCCTCCCCTCTTGATATACGCCACGGCCGTAGTATTGTCGCACATCACGCCAACCGTGACACCTCGAAGCTGCCGAGCCCAAGTCAAGATGGCATTGTGTACGACACGGATCTCCAAAACATTGATGTGCAAAGCGGCCTCCTCTGATGTCCAACTGCTGGCAGCCGTCTCCTCCGCGATGTGGACACCCCAGCCCGTGGTGGACGCGTCCGTAAACAGGAGGACTGCTGGCACCGGTTCCTGGATGGGTATCCCCACATCGAGATTGGCTGTTTCCAACCACCATCTCAGGCACTCTAAGGGGAGATTGCGGAGGGGAATCACATCCGACCAGCTGGTCCGTGGCCACCATTCTTCGATTTGGAACCAATGGAGCGGCTTGGCGCGCCACTGCCCCAGCGGCACCAGCTTGGCGTTGGAATCGATGATGCCGTTCAGGGACGCTAGCTCCAAAGCCGTCACTGACACCTTCTTGATAAAGCTAAGGACTGCTCCTCTCGGTCTTCACTATCTGCTCCCTGGAAGGCTTGACCAACATGCGCGATGTGTCGAAATCTGCCCG
Organism: Lithobius niger; assembly: GCA_023313725.1. Taxonomy (NCBI): domain Eukaryota; kingdom Metazoa; phylum Arthropoda; class Chilopoda; order Lithobiomorpha; family Lithobiidae; genus Lithobius; species Lithobius niger. Next base: position 55,950 of record JAHWFP010015342.1, on the reverse strand, counting down.
TAGGAAGACAAACCGTGAGGCCGGCGCCAGTCTCGACTTCTTCACATTTACACCCAAGCCCAGGTGAGCAAAAAGGGACAGCGACCTGTCCAACTGCTGAAGCAAAATAGTCCTGGACCCCTGACGAAAAAGCCAATCGTCAAGGAAAACGTGCGCCTTGATCGCATGAAGGTGGAGATGTGCGATGACAGGTACATTAACCTTGTGAATAGAAAAGGCGCTGTGGCCAGTCCGAAGGGCATCGCGGTGAACTGGTAGGACACTCCTCCCGCGACCAACCGGAACAAATGGCGAATCGACTGCCGGAGTGGAACGTGGAGAGGAGATCAGCATCCTGTAAATCGATGGAAACAGTGACCTCGTCGCGACGAAGTGCCTCTCGAATAGAGTCCACTGACTCCATCTGGAAATGTTCTTTGTAGAGGAACGAATTCAGGCGACGCAGATTGAAGATAAGCCTTGTCCCGCCATCTTTCTTCAAAATCACTCGTGCCGGGCTCCTGAACCCTGGTGTATCCGGTGCTCACTCCATTGCGCCCTTGTCCACAAGCGAACACACCTCTGTGACAAGGTTGGGAATTGCGGAACCTAACACCAGCCTACCTGGCGGGGAGCTGGTAAGTCTTGGCCGAGAAACCAACGGCGGAAGGTAACCGTCCTGCAGACACTCCAGAACCAGGGCATCCGACGTAATGCGTTTCCACGCCTCGACGTGGTTGGTCAACCAGCCCCCCACCTGCCGGTGAATGGGGGGGGGGGGGGTGTCCGGACTATTGCCAGTCAATTTTTAATGAAAATGTTTGGTGGAATAAAAGAGGGTTTATATGCTCAACAGTAAGGCACATTCGTTTAGATGTCGACATTGCTTCAGGTCAATAGTAGTTGTAGTATAAAATTGGTAGGCTAGTTTGTATTCTCTCATCTGAAATCAAAGTTGTCCGAGTTTTATTAGCCTATTTAGTTAGCGATGTCCAATTTAGGAAAATTGAGATCAAATTTTTTTTCTCTTACTCCTTTGGGAGCCTAGTCAGACGATATGAGGGTAAGAGGTGGTGGCAAAGGGTAGACTTGTTTTAGGGATAGATGAATTAGGCCGGCCTGTAGTACAATGAAGATCCACTCCTTATGACAACCAATCCAAATGCGCAGTAACCACTTTTAAGTAAACTCTGCTGAAACTTCCCAAATAAACTAACGTACCACAACAATCAAACGCCAAGAAGGGGTGGTTCGTGACTGTTAACTCTTAATAATGGTGGTCATGTGGAAGACACAACCAAACTCTACTAATATAATAGTCATTCGGGCAAAAGGAAACAAATTAACAACACAATACAAGTGAAATCCAATTACTGGAAACACGTGCAACAATCCTTTAAACTTCACTACGATAGCCATGCATGTCACTAATCATTGCTACCTTGCAAACTGTGTGTGTGGTTTCTACCCAGATTACATTACTGTTTAAAGTGCACCTTTCATGCTTACTTATTATCTTATCCCTGTCTGGTTCTGTTTTGCTGCTCATGTGTATTTGACCTAATGTTAGGCTAAATCTAAGCTTGAAAAAACTCACCATTTTACTTTGGATGTTCCAACAATAAATCTTCCACACTGACGCTTAAATCCAAAAATAAAAAATATTGCTCTATATTTGCTAAATGCGAATTCTCGACGGGCAGTTGATGAAAATTTATGGGCTGTTTCAGTCCTTCTGTCTTCTTCAGGCTCTCCTAGTGTGATTTTACTATTTCCATAACTGCTGCAGCCACATCAACATAAAGTCACTACGCGATCAACATTCAAATCCGGCAGTCGTCGTAGTCTGCTGTATTTGGAGGTGGTGCTCTCTTCTCTCGATTTTCGTCCTTTTCTTGCGCTTTGTTCCATCTTTGAGTGAGGTTGTCACCTAATTCTTGATTGATTATCCAGGGTTTGAGGGGCTCTGCAAATTCATAAGAGGCCTCTTTTCTCCTAATTCGTGCTGGATTGCCAGTGACTCAAGTCCTCTCAGGTGCCCATCATTCCTAGAGTTTGAGACTAAAAGTGTTGTTGTGTCTTTCCATGCGATTTTGTGCCCTGTACTCATGCAGTGCAGTGCGATGCTGTTTGACTCAATTTTATTTCTCGTGTCAGCCATATGTTGTTTTACCCTCTCATGTACACCCTTCCTCATTTTACCTATGTATGCAGCATCGCATCCACTGCATGACACATGGTAGACTCCTTCGGGGCTCTCAAGCTCTTTTTCCATAACTTGCTTCTCTTGTGAACGAATGAACTTCCCTTCAATCAGTTTCCTAATTTTCTTTAGTAGTAAGGATTTCAAGTTTTTTTCCGAATTTTAACAAATGAATCGATGCCTTTCTTCTTCAACACTTTCTGGATTTTATCGCTCACTCCTCTCAGGTATGTAACTCCTATTGTCTTAACTCTCTCTTGCTCTCGTCGGCTATGGCTCATCCTTCTCTGGGCGCTTTCTGTCTGTGCTCATTCTTTCCTTATTTCCAATGGCCTTCTTAATTAATTGGTTTGGCATGCCTGGTGGGTGCCCTAAGTCAATGAATCTTCCTTTGGTGGTACACAGGTACTCTTGGGCCACTTTTTTGGTGCTGGAGCGACTAACAATTCGTGAGAATCATTCATGGCAAAGTTTCGCAGTCGGCCCAGAGTTAAAAAGGGAGTCCTGATCAGGAAGAGCTAAGAGTTGCTGCTTGGGAAAGGCCTTTGTCGAGCTAAGGCGTGCTATAGGTTTTGCATCAATTTGGCAGTACGTGGTCCCGACACGGATTGTTTCTAAGTTGGCAGAAACAATCACGGAGATTATCTTACAGCAGGGCTGCGTGCATACTGAATGCTGACTTTCTCAGCGATAGTGTCTTTTAGCATTCAGTAAAACACAATTACGCGGTTTTTCTGGGTCTGCGCCAAAATCTAGGTGGAAATGTCCCTTTGATGTTGTTCCATTGAACAAACATGGGAGGGTTGTGGCAAAGGAGGGAAGAGGGGGAACAGGGGAGGAGGTGAGCAACCTTCACCAATGTCGGTCGCCACTCGCCGAGGAAAATTCAGCAGTTGGCTATTTGGAAACCGTATTAGCTAGAAACGAGCGGTTTGCGGCATTGCATGCAGAATTGTAAGAGCTCTCCAACCATGTGTGCAGCACTGTTGCTATCCATTTTAGTTACTTGGAGAGTTAGATTAAGTAGCAGTACAACTGCTAAAATTGTTTTACATGGCGAGGAGGTCATGGACAATCGCGAGTGCATTTTGATGTGTACTGGCGAAATGGCGAATGCAGTACAATTCTATTTATGATGGCTGGAGGAGAGTGGAGATGAAGGAGACGAAAAAAGAGGGGAAGGGGAGTGAGAGGGGAGAAGGGTTGAGGAGAGGGGAAGTCCGATTAACACTTCCTTAATCTCGGCGGAAAAGTCCCATAACATTGTCCCATTAAACAAACATGGCAGGGTTGTGACAAGGGAGGGGAGAATAGGGGAAGGGGAGTGGTAGGGTAGAAGAGAGTAAGTCCGTTAACATGTGCATCAGGAGAGATATTCATGTGTCCCGTTAACGTTGTCCTCTCAAACAAACATGGGAGGGTTGTGACAAGAGGGAGGAGGGGAGATGGGGAAAGGACAGGGGAGACGAGAAGACGGGGAAGTAGAGGGGCAGGGGAAGTGAAGGGGGTAAGGCAGAAGGAAAGGGGGAGAAGAAAGGGACAGGGGAGGGCCAAGGGAGAAAGGTGAAGGGGAGGGTTGAAGAGTGGGAAGTCCCGTTACTGCTTCCAAAATCTCGGTGAAAGTCCTGTTAACATCGTCCCATTGAACAAACATGGGAGGGTTTGGCAAGAGAGGGAAGAAGAAAGGCAAGAGGAAAGGGAGCTTAAGTAGAAAGAGGAGGGGGAGTGACAAAGAGGGGGTAGGCCTAAGTCCCGTTAACACATCAGACGCGATAATCATATGTCAATGCACAGAGTAGGATGGGTCAGGTTCACATCAGATCGCATTGTGAACGAGGCAAATGTAAAAGGATTAGTCAAACAATGAAATATTGCAAACGTGATCTACTTTCCGAAGAAGACCAACCACCGGCAGACTCAACTTACCGTGCAGCATGCGTGGGTCCTGCTAGTATTTGAATGAAAGTGTAATTAAATGGAAATTGGAAATATTTTGATTCTAATAAATACTATTTATAAAACGGGCTGGTTAATTGTTAAAATACTGCTATTATTGCAGTCCATCACCAAAGGTATTTAAAAAACAACAATGGAACTGTAAATTTGTTCCAATAATTAGTAAGTTGAAAGTTACTGAAAGGCATTTTAAAAGTAACTAGCGGAGTCGCTTGCTTCGCTCGCTCATTTCGCTGCGCTCGAGGAGATTTCTTGTTGGCAACTCGAATGGTGCTGACAGACACTCCCAGCAAAAATGATGAAACAAATGTTCATGGAAGTGATCCGAATAAAGCGCATGTTTTTCTTAGTGCATCACTTTATAATACAAATAGAAAACTAAAAATGGTCAAATAATGTCATTCCACAGTTGTAACTTTAGCTGCAGCTGTTACATTTTTGTGCTGGGGCCAATGACCTTTTATCCAACGTAGAAAGTCGGTCATTTTCACCATGAATAAATATTTAGCCTATATTAGTTACTAAATGTATTTAGAAAAAAGTGCTGTTTCCGATGATGAACGCTGATTTCGTTCGATTCGCTCACTCAATCAGCGCAAACATTTCCTCAGTGTTATCCTTTTTGGTAGTACTCCACTGTATACAGGTTTACTGAAAGGCATTTTAAAAGTAATACAAACCTCGGTAAAAAAGAAAATTATCCCAATTAGCCTACTGTAAAACCGAAAATAGTACCGGCACATTTCCAAGTACCATAAAACACGATTCAATTTTGGCCATTTGCCAAATTCTTCTCATAAAATTCTAAAATAAAAATTATTGTTTAAATAATTGTGTGCAGAAGGAAGTTTTGCGGTGCATTTAGAAAGTACTATTGTTGAATTTTTTATTTAGGTTTAATATCAAAGTTTGTTTACAAAAAAAAAAGCAATTTAATTGGAGGTTTAGGTTTAGTTCCGATTTTTAATTAAATGGCAATGCCGATTGAAACTGAATGACCCCTGCTATTAACATTAAAATGGTTTTAAATCTTTATAATGCTGGGTAAAATATCGATTACCGCTGTACTAAACTTAATACTGTAACCCCTAACTGGCATCGTGAGAGAAATTCCAAACACCACCCATCACTAATAAACGCTGCAGCTTTTATTATGCCACTGTCGACCTTTAAATTGATTCTGAATCATTACAGCGTAACGGCATTTTACGTGGTTGTGCAGCATGCTACGTGCAGAAGTATTGATTTTTGTACGTATGTTTGCAGTGCATAGTCCACTGGTGCAGTAGGGGAAGAAGGTTTGCCACGCTGGCACGCATGTAAAGATGCGGTCAAACCAAACCTGAGAAACTTGGAAATCTCCATGAAAATAAAATTAGGGCAAAAAATCTCAATGAAAAAAAGGCAGGAATTTTTGAAAAATTGGGAAAATAAAGAAGTACTGAAAAAATGAAAGCGTTTCAAAGGAAAAAGGAAAAAATTGGTAAAAGAAAAAAGTCTAAACAAATAGTGTCGATGTCGGTTTTTAGTCAACTTTTGATCAATTTTAAAGTTGAAGTACACAAAACATACAACTTTCAAATGCACCAACCGAGTATGCAGAATCTACCAAAGTGTTTGGTATTCAAAATGTAAAATTGTCTGATCAGAATGAAAAGCGTTTTTTTTAGGTGAAAGTGTGTGCAAATTGCGTGATTTGTGGGGTTTTGCCTGATGACGGTGATTTTGTCGGGTATCCTAGATACCAGGATACAGTAGATTTTGCATGTATGGCTACCAAATAAATTTTTCGTTTCGTTTTGAATTGCTCAACCAAAATAAAATCAATAAAATTAAGATAAATTATGCAAATTGTTTAACCTCTTTTTAGCAGGCACGTTTTGTAAAAAAAAAATGTAATAGGCTACAGGGTCTCAGTTATTTTATTTGTTGTAGGCTACAACGAAGAAAACATTGCGCCAACAGAATTCATAAAAAAAAATGATATTTCAGAATATTCTTATGATGGAATATTTTTCACCTACTGTACTGAACCCTCAATAGCCGAACTCTTTTTTATTCTACGCTAGGCTACAGTAGAAAACATGTTATTTTGGTAGGTAACTGAATTTCAGTGTTGGTATAATATCAAATAACATAATGTGTCAATCAGGGTTCGTACACGGCCTTGCATTCTTTGAAAAACCTTCATATGAAAACTGAAAATTCAAGGCTTGAAAAACCGTGAAAATTGATTTTTTGGTTGCCAGAGCCTTGAAATGGCCTTGAATTTTGTGAGTTTACTTTGTTTGGAATGATGTTACTGGCATAATCGTAATAGTATTTATCTAGGTAGAAAATTAAATCGGGGTGTCTACTGAGCATATTTTCCTGATAATGCTGAAAAACCTGATTTTTTTTTTTATGGGCATGATAATCCTGAAAAAAATCATGATTTTTTCAAATGAATCCTGATATTTTTTTAACGACGACCGGATGAAGAACTGGATGAAAATGGACATTGACAGGAATTGCTGGGTGAATTAAATGAAAAAATTGCCAGACTTGATGAGCGCATACTGGACCGAAAAAAAATTAATAAAATAATGCTGTTGTTTTACCTTACTAATTGTTAGGCCTGGATCTGCTTGTAACTTTGTAAACTAGCTGAAATAGGAAAAAAAAAAAGGCAGTGCGGGACTAGTAGGCCTACTAAATGTCCATTGCACAGGAAGATTTGTTTGGGTGGGTCTATTTTTTTTCATTTCCAAACACTTTTCGTTTAAAAATGTCACGATTTTTTTTATGTTTTTGGTCCTGATTTTTGGAATTTCGGTTTTAGTAGACACCATGTTAAATAAATAAACAGAAATAATTCGTCAGCTGAATCCATTTCTTCTTTGAACGATGCTCGCCTCGAATTAGACTGGGAACAGAAAGGTGGTGTGCAGTGCAAACAATTTTTGCACAGAAGGAGCAGCTGAGAAAAATGCTGTACCTCTGGTTGGTGCAGTATTCTTCCTTCCTCCATATCCATTCGGGTAACATGATGTTCGTCTTGTTTAAGACGGTTTATCTGCCTATACTGCAAACTAAAAACACAACGGTGCCAACGATGACATCTGGTAAAAAAGTGGAAATTTAAAAGTGAATCTTTAGAATGTACTGTGTAAAAGAACCTCGAAATTTGTTGTAAGTTAGCCTTGAGAAAGCCTTGAAAATGGTTTTGTCTGTGACGTATGAACCCTGTAAGCGAGTTTAAAATGCGACTGTCCTCCATTTTTTGCTTGCAGAAATTCTTAATGATGTCTTGCGATCAGTTAAGAAGAAGGGGGAGTGGAAGGTGCTGGTGGTCGACCACCTCAGCATGCGTATGGTGTCCTCGTGTTGCAAAATGCACGATATCTCACAAGAAGGAATTACCAGTAAGTCTGAGTTTCCTTTTATTAAAATCACCATTTTGTTTTGTGTTTACGTGTGAATATAATAGCCTACTTTCTAGAGACGGATTTACTGCGGTCACTAATCACATTATTTTGAAATAAATAGTAATTTTTTACGGCAGATTTTTAAGCTCCTAAATACTCAAGGATGTAGTTTTGACACTATTCAGCATTGTAGCTTTAATAAAATTTCGTTGGTATTGCATACTAAATATTTTGGCAAAGAATTCGTAGAGTGTGACTTATAAGGTTGGCATTATATGGTTTAACATGGAATTTCATGGATTGTCGGGATTTGCCTCTGAATATAGCATTTCTTGAGAGTAATTTCATGAAATTTTATGTTTTAGGTGGTTTTCAGCAAATTATCTATTTTCCTTATTTCCTGTAGCATTGAAGTAACATAGTTCGAAGAGTTTTAATGTTTTCACGTCTTTTGCTTCCGGTGGTGCATTTATCTTTAGTTTCACGGATCGTGTAGCGCAAAACATCAATTTTTATATCGTCCTCGCTTATATGGACAGTTAAAAAAGAAAAACTTTATTTTTTAAATGGATTTATTATTTATCACGATAATCGTACGGTATGTTCGGAATTTCATTAATATTGCCCTTGCCGTAATTTTTCGGACCCAGATATATTTCTTTATGTAGGCTAGGTTCTTTCCAATTAAATAAATTTATTCTTGCAGAACTTTTTAAGAATAAGGACTGACCCTTATTTAGCGTAAATAGTCAAGGGGGCAGACTGGCTTCTTCACTTGAAGGTTAAAGTGTAACGTCGTGTAAGTGATTTTTTTTCCCCCCCTATTATCTCTAGTCGTTGAAGATCTATCAAAAAAGCGAGAACCCCTTCCCTCCATGGAAGCTGTTTACCTGATCACACCGACAGAATCGGTAAGTAGAAAGAATTACTGGATTACTGGATAGTATGGAACAAATGGATTATGTGCAGAGAAATGTGTACACCGACAGGTGAAAGCATATTGGTTTAAATCTGAAAAAAAAATAGTGATGATGATGATTATGGTTGAGCTCAGGCTGACAGCATTTCAACTCTTATGTACTAGTGAATAAATGACGGAGGTCTTTACGATGAAAGTTTACAACTTTATTTGGGACAATATGTCCAATTTAGTTCACGCTCATTTTCAAAAGTCGGATATTTGCTCACAACACTACCTATCGAATTTTCGACAGCTTTTACCTAGTTTGTGGAATAACTGCTGCTCATCTGTCTTCTTCAGGTACTAAGTTTTTGTCCATTCCTTGCTTACTACTACTAAAACCGCACCGACGATGTAGTAGGCAGAGAACGGACTGAAACTTTCTGCCGTGGTTCTTTCAAGTTCTTAGACAATCAGTCACCAAAATTGGCACAATATCTAAGTTACACTTACAGGACATAACTAAAAATATACACAAAAGATAGAAATTGTAATTATGTTCACAGTAAATTTGTTGGAAGTTTTAAAATTATTCCTCGATTGTGGAAAACTGTAATTTCCTTGGCTTTATCTGATAAAATACCGAGTAATACTTGAGCAATCTTAGGTGTGCATAACATTTTCCAGTTTGGAACTTCATGAAATTTCAGTTTTCGTGGAACGGAAATAACCGGTAACCGGTGTTTACTACTTTTACTGTGGCGATTCGATGACGTCATCAGAAAATTTTTTTCGAATTCTATCACTAACGTCAAGAATTTAACGTGCAATGAAATGTCATAGTAATTTTCGGAAATTTTACATTTTTAATAAATCAGAAAAATTACGCGATTACCACACACAGACGAATACTAAAGAGCCCTCTTAAATTTTTGGTGATTTCACACAGGGTCTGTGGTAGGCCTATCCCCTTCTTCCACCGGTGGTTAGCAACGCGAATTTCAAAATGAGGTGATCTTCGAAAGTTTTTGTGCTTCGTTTTTTACTTCTGAAGAAGGCGATGGGTCTACCTTCAGACCCTGTGTGTAATCACCGAAAATTTAAGTGGTCTTTCTAGTTTTCATGGAAGTTGGTTGAATTGTCCTCTTTATGTTATTTTGACAGTAATTTGTCAACAATTCAACATGTTCTATGTTATAAATAGTGCTGTGGAAACTGCCATTTGGATCAGATTTTTTTTTCCTTTGGCTTAAAAATAATCTCTTTCCTCATGGTGTTTTGCAGTCGATCAAGACTTTGATGCAAGATTTCATGACTCCAAACAAGCATCAATATCGATGCGCCCACATATTCTTTACTGAAGGTAAGATAAATGCTTGATGTTTACAAATTGTCGGTCTATTTTTCCGTCCATGTTCACAATTATTAATTGCGAAAGCCTGTGCTTCCCATGAGATTGGGAACTTAATTTATGCAATCTACAACGTTGTGTAAATTTTAACTCCAGTTCCTTTCTCTTGCAGGTAGTATGTGATTTCCTAGAATCTGGGCATTTTTTTTTTTTGGGGGGTGGGGGATGGCGCAATTCCTAAAATAGTTAAACTGGCCAATAAATGCTCCTGCATGCACCAGAATGCTACAATTTACTCTTTTATTAAACTTGAATTGGGAGGAATGCGCATCAGGAAAGGTCGTGAACGTGGTTAAGTCATGTTGTAATGTGCTTTGTTTACTTTAAGCATTGGCGTAACACTGCTTCATGCAGTGTCACTGATGAATAGTGGTCTCAAGGTTTGAAAAGCCTTAATATGTGAAATGTTTTATTTTGCAGCATGCCCCGACGAACTCTTCAATGACATCTGCAAATACATTAGTGCGAAACTCGTCAAAACTCTGAAGGAAATTAACATTGCATTCTTACCCTATGAATCGCAGGTAAAGGTTTAAGATTACAAATTAGGTTTAGGTTGCTTTGAAGTAGGGGTGCGTGAGTAGACTTAATTCAATAGGATCCACGCCGATCTGAGGTTGCAGTAAAAGATTTGAGTTTCAACTAAGGTCGGAGTGTTTGGGGATCATAGCTTTCTCTGCAAATAATGCATACTACGGGGTTCGTGTGCTAGCTCGAAGCATTTGGAATTAAGTTAGGTGCCTCTCCAGGCTTTGAAAAGTATGGAATTTGACAAATTGTGAAGTTTGGGCTGACAAAAACCTGGAATTCTCTTATGTTGTAAGTTAAATTAATTTAGTCGGGAAAGATTATCAGGGCGCAAAATTAGCACCAGTCCACCGGACAATGACAGTAATATTTTTAGATGTCCGGCAGTTTTGAAAATTTACAGGCCCTCATGGCCGGTAGAAAATTCCAAAACCAAACAGCTAGTAAGTAATCTCTTCAACTAAAAAAAAAATTTATATTTTTAATCCTAAATTTAACATACTGTATGATTGTTTACAGTAATTATTACTCAAAAGATGTATAAAAACAAAGATGTATATAAAGGCGTAGCGATCGTACAACTTAGGCATTTTTGGAAACAAGCAGTGACGTGATCGTTTATCGATGTCTCTTCGCACACGCGATAGGCCTAAACTCCAGGCTGAGTTAGCTGGCTGAGTCTGCTGCATTTATTTTCAAGCTAGCTATGGCAACGCGAGCGAAAAAGCATTATTAACTCGACTTTTATCGTTCTTTCTTGTGATGGTACTTCTGATTCTGACACAGATTTGTCAGATGATTATTAGTTTAAGCTAGTCATTTTGTTAAGTAAAAGTGTAAGCTATTTGGGAACCGAAGTAGGGTAAGAATAATAAGTTGGTCCCAACAAGCTGTACGTAAATAAATTATTTGTAAGCCATTGTGTATCAGAATTGCATATTAGAATTAAAAGGTAAAATAAGAAAAATACTTCCATTTAATTTTGGGCCGGTAAATTTTCCGGTGGTCGGGCATTTTTAAACAGGTGCCAGACCAGTGTCCGGTACGAGTAACCCTTCACTATATCGGTCGGAAATGAACAGCTGGCGATTTGGAATTTAGCCTTACTCGCCAAATCGGCGACTAGCTACAGAGCATGCCACTAAAAAAAGGGTATCTCTAAAACCGTATAAGTTAGAGACGAACGGTTTGCGGCGTTATGCTCAGATTTATAACTGGATTTTCTGCATTAATACTGGAGTTTAAGAAAATTGGACAATTCTGTTAATGCATAAATTAGAGAAATCTTTCATCATACAAGACGTATTTGGTATGTGGCGAGTAAAAATTGTGAAATGGCGAGTGCATTGTAAGGTCTACTGGCCAAGTGGCGACTGCTACTGGATTGACATTCGGAAGGGTTGGGTACGAGATTTCCTAAATTCACGCATTGATTATGGATAAATTTTCTGTCCTTCAGTCAGCTTGAACAATCTTCTCTTGTTGTGTACATTGGTTTTTCATTGAACTTACTTTCACGTTGAAACGGTAATGCAAATCAAAAATTAGTGTAAACTCAGGTGTGGTTTAGAACTATGGGCGAATTCGGGGTGAATTCTTGCAAGAAACTGTCACCTTTTTCAGGCCTCTCCAACACTGTAAAGAGGTTCCTAACTATGGGAGGAACGAGAAACGCGTTATATACAATATGTAACCATCGATTTGAAAGTTGTGCTCCTCTCAATTGGCATTGGATACTTAGGTTTTCATTCTAGAGGGAAACAATGGTCCCATTTCGCATTGAGGCTAGCAGATGTTCGTGAGTTGAACCCCTTCATTTTGAAACTGTTGGATGGCAATTGTTTCAATGCCTCGGTGGTGTCACTCATTGGCTGTGTTGGACTTGAGAAGGGAGCAAAATACTTCAGCGAAATACTTGACTGGACAGCATGAAATGAGAACAGAACCACAAGGAGGTTGTATGGTCAGATTTCCCCCATGGGCTCCCTGGTGCCCCCCCCCCTTCCTGCCTCCCTGTGCATTGGGGCTGAATTGTCTGTTTCTCCATTCTGATACCAAGCACGATAAACCCAAAATGACCCAGCATGCTGTGATTGTTACTGAAGCAACTTTGAAACTCTTCAAGTCGGCTCTAAGAGCTAGCATTATTAAAGCAATATTTCGTTTGTTACTGATTGTTATAGGCCAATACTGTTCACATTATCGGGCAGTCGCTCCTTTTCTTTGCTACCGTAGCTAGAATGAACCCGCTCGCCCTCTTGCTGGTTGTTACAGGGCACATCCTTGAAATGCCCCTCCTTCTCCCGGCATCCTTGACACTATTCAACTCGGCTCTAATAGGGAGCAATATTGAAGCAATATTTCATTTGTTACGGCCATATTGTTACAGACATTGTCGCTCGCTCGCCCTCTTTCATTGTAGTGCATAGTGATTTTGTTAAGTGCATCCCAAGCGTATTATATATATATAGATTCTGAAAATTGGTTGCACAAAATAATATCCTCTATAAACTTTTCTGGTAGGTTTTCTCACTGGATAACATAGAAGTATTCCAATCATTTTACAATCCCAACAGAACTGGGAATCGAGGTGCGAGTTTAGAGAGGATGGCTGAACAAATCGCAACTTTATGTTCCACTTTGGGAGAATACCCAGCAATCCGATACCGAGCGTAAGTGTGTTAATTTTGTGGTTCCGTTAACTGTGACGTGGGTTGAGCCTGGATTTACTAAATCCATGGGTCTGTTTATTTATTAATTTTATTAAGGCTTGAAAAACCATTTTATATAAATATTACCTTACCTATAGGTTATTGAATTATGATATTTTCTCACATATATTTGTAGTTAATTATAGGGTATTAATTGTTTTCTTAAAACACTTTACTTCCAGTGATAACGAGAAAAACATTGAACTTGTACAGTTGGTGCAACAAAAACTAGATGCTTACAAAGCTGATGAACCAACGATGGGAGAAGTAAGCCTCCTTACTTGATTGATTTACATTTATAAAGATATACGCTAAATAGATATCTGTTCTGACTAAAATCTTTTTTTTTTAGGGACCTGAGAAGGCCAAGTCCCAATTATTAATATTAGATCGAGGGTTTGATTGTGTGTCACCGTTGTTGCACGAACTCACTTTCCAAGCCATGGCTTACGATTTACTACAAGTAGAAAATGATGTGTACAAGTAAGTGGTTTTGCTGTTGGCAGTCACTAACTTATAATAGTTTTTATGGTTGAGCAAAATAGTCGACAGAGCATCAATCCAAACTTTTCATGATATGCACCATTTGTTACCCGTTTGTTATGCACAGTAGTTATCCGTTACACATACAAACAAAAAAAAATCATTGTGGGATGATTAGCAAAGCTTGGTTTTAAGATAAACAAACTGTGACGTTTGTGTTACACAGCAGCAAAAAGAAGTAACTTAGTACAGTATTGGTTTCACGTAGGGATCGGCTGAGCCCGGATATATCCGGATCCGGCGCCGGAAAATGCGGTATCCGGCGAGATCCGGATTCGGTAATTATATTGACCTGGATGCCGGTTGCAACACAACCAAAACATTGTTGCGTGCCTTGGTAAAATAAATCGTAGTAAAATAAATAAGCGATCTACGGGTATAAAAAATTGCAGACGTAATAATTATATTGTAAATTACTGTACAAAAATATACTTGGGACAATCGTGTTAGGTTTTCATAACTTAAAAACGTCCATTGGTTATTTTTTCATTACAGCGCTGTTTACGGTTTCCGTAATCTTTTTTTAAAGTTTTTAATACCTTAGAAGTAGTTTAAAGTTGTTTTATTTCCTAATTTATATTCACTATCGTTGAAAGCAATCTGTTTACGGCCGCCATCGCGCTCCCACTCCCAGCCGGCTGTCCGCCATTTGACGCGCACCTGCTAGCTCCAATGGCTGTGACCTTGATCGCTTCGCATGACGTCACTTGTGACTGGACCTCGCCTCGATGAGTGGTCGCGTGCCAATCGGGGAAGCCCAGCTTTCCAATGCGACCAAGATGGCGGCCGTGTATTGTGTTGTTCAGTTACGAAAGCTTGAACCAAGGGCTAGTTTTAGCAAAAAAACATGTCAATTTTGACGACATGGCCAACAAAAACATCAATTGACGTAATTAAAAGATGATATTGAATTAAATAAATCCAAAGTACGAGTGCCAAAGTACTTAATTCAGTCGGAATTGTACCTCCGTTGTATGCAATGGCAGTTTTTCTTTGCAAATAGGATTTTGAATTGAGGGTGCATCGGGAGTTTTAGAAACGGTTTTGAAGTGACGATAAATCGTGGTTTGGACGCCAAAGGGGTTAAATTCGAAGAGTACGACGGTTTAATGACAGCATCAAAAACTAGCAAAAAATAATAGCATTATAAACCAAAGATGATTATGCAGGTTGCAACAGTCGAGACCGTTTTGTTCATAAAATTAAAAAAATAAATAAAAGACCTGTTGTGATTTTGAATTTTTTTTAATGCAACGAAAATTCAATAATTGTAATCTAATTTTAATCTGGTTTCACAAATATTGCAAAATTTTGCAAATTATTTTTTGAAATGAAGCAGTAAGCTAATCAAAGAGAAATCCTTAAACTAGAAAAATGTTTGCTGATTGATTCACCTAATGTGTGCTTTGTTTGACTGTTTCAAAAAGAAATTTGCAGAATTTAGCAACATTGCAAAAACAGTTGTGTAGCCTACATGCAATTATACTGTACAGGTACGCTTAATAGCGCAAGACTTCCAATTGTTTAATGTTAAGAAAGTAATGTGAAACAAAGCGAAAATTAACACCATAGCTGCAACTTAATAAGGGGAAAAAATAAACAACTTTATTTCGATTTTTTTTTGTGTGATTTACCCGGTATCCGGATCCGGAACCTAGATCCGGAACCGATCCGGCACCGGCATCTAATTATCCGGAACCGGCACGGCTAAAATGGTATCCAATCGATCCCTAGTTTCAAGCATTGGACAAAAATGGATCATGCTGATTCTTTAAAAATATACTCTTTAATTTTTAAAGTATCAGCATGATCCATTTTCATCCAATGCTTGAAACGAGTACTAATTAACTTCTTTTTGAAGTTGTAACACAAACATCACAGTTTATTTATCTTAAAAACCAAACTTTGCTGATCATCCCCAAATAACGTTGCGTTCGTAAATAGTCGGCCTTTTAAAAGCTGCTTCTCGTCAGGATTAGGAGCTTTACGCTTAACTTCGTGCATGAGCAGCCTATACAAATTATGTATAAGCCTGCTTAATACGAAATACCAATGCTGAAGCAAATGAAATTTTTGGTTGGATGATGAATGGCGTTGGGTGCCAGTATCTCCATGCCAAATAGAGGAAAACATTGTGAATCCTAAACACGAAAAACTCTTCAAAATTATGCTTTTAATATCAAAATTTGTACACGGTAGGTCAAATATTGACTGTTGAAAACTTGTAAATAAAGCTGATGTTGAATCGGGCACTGAAGGACTTACGGAATAAGTTAAACTGCTTTCACAGACACTTTCTGCTGATTGTATATGTCTGTGTAAAAACAATGTATTTTAATTACTGTCTTACTTTCATGCTGGACTTTTACTTCTCTTTTTACTTGGCCAGATGTATACGGAATGTAAATGCAAAATGTGATGTTGCAGGTATGAATCAGCTAGCGGTCAGGACATGAGAGATAAAGAAGTCCTCCTGGATGACAATGATGATCTTTGGGTAGAATTGCGGCATCAGCACATTGCTGTTGTATCACAGTAAGTACAGCATTCAAACTCATAAATATATGTTTGGCAGAATGAAGCAAACATTAAAGGCATGTTTACCTCCAATGTGTGGTGAGCGAAATTAAAAAGCTCGCCACATGTTGGATGTTGGAGGTAACATGCCTTCAATATTCCGAGAGGCAGTGTAGCCGTGTTTATCTGGAGGATACACTTTTAAAGGATGAAATAAATGTTGTAGTCCTGGATTGGTCGTTCAAACGAGGTTCCGCTGACCTTTTTGAGTGCCTAAGGCATACAGTAGAACCTCGATTACCCGAACAATTGGGACCGAAGGTTGTTCGGATACGAAAATTATGGTAATCCAATTTACATGCAAAATAAAAGAGGAAAACTTTTTAATATTTACTCAGTTTTAGTATTTGTGAACTATGCTTGATTGTACGGGGTGGACCACAAAAAATGCAACAGCAAAATTGTTTTTAACTGCAAACTTTTTTGTTAACACCCTCCAGAACCGTAAAGGGTTAGATAATGTCTAATAGAACGGGAAGTTTTGGAAGTCCCTTACGGTTCTGGAGGGTGTTAATAAAAAAGTTGGGAAGTTTGTGTTACGTTTTTTATGGGCCACCCTGTACAAGACTACGGAAAAGAAAATATTGCATGAAATGGCTCCAGGAACATAAATAAAGAAAAGTCTGTGCTTATTCCTTCTCTAAAAAAAACGGCAAATTTCTGAAAATTTTGTAAGAATTGCAATTCGGATAATCAGGGTGTTTGGATAATCGAGGTTCTACTGTATTTTGGTTTAACTCTTTTCATAGAGGTTAGGCCAAAAAAATTCTTTGTTTCTGGTGCATGTGCAGATCAAATTTGTATGAGTCAATCCTTTTTATTTTCCTATCCGTATTGGAAAGTATTATTTTTTTTCGATAGACAACAAAAATTGACCAATTTTGATGTCGACTACACCATTTTAATTGTTGAATTTCCGAATGCTCCCATTTTTTGTTTGATAGTTTTAAACAATTCCCAAGTTAACTTATCATAAACAAAAAGTTCTAAAAAGGCTTATAGGAGCAAGAATTGAGAAGTTTGCACAAGAAATTGCGTTTTGTAGTAGTGCTCGAGTGGCCCATCACAGTCTCATCATCATAAATTTATAATCCCCGTATCAATGG
Source organism: Lithobius niger (assembly GCA_023313725.1). Lineage (NCBI taxonomy): Eukaryota > Metazoa > Arthropoda > Chilopoda > Lithobiomorpha > Lithobiidae > Lithobius > Lithobius niger. Next base: position 38,628 of record JAHWFP010015342.1, on the reverse strand, counting down.
AATTCCCTTTTTTTTATTATTATTATTATGCTCTACATTCTGTTTGACGCTGAAGTTTGTTATGTTGGTAAATGCAGGTACGGTACCAAGTCTTTTACATGCAGTGACGGCACTAGAGGTGGGCCATTGACCTCCCCCCCCCTCCCCCACACACCCTACCCCTGAATCCCCAACACCCAAGTTAACACCAGAAAACTCCCAGGTGTAACTTGAAATCAAATGAATAAACTGAGCTTTTATTTTATTATTTTAATTTAGTTTATTTATTCTTATTTATTTTATAGCAACATTGCAATATATGTGTAGCCTAATTTATTTAGTGTGTTTATGGGGCGTATTTTAGAAAACAATTGGACTGCATTGAAGCTTAACGTTATGTTCAGGTTCAAAAATGGAATAAAAGTGTCCAATGTGGCTGCTTTGAAAAAGTTCTTGCCCACTCTGTATCCAGATGTGCTCTCTGTTAGCCCCCCCCCCCCCCCTACAATTCAGTCCTGACGTCGTCACTATACAAGGTATTTGCTTTGTGAGGCCTTAATTATCTATATTTTTTTTCAGGCAAGTGACTAAGCAGCTAAAGAAATTTATTGAGAGCAAGCGGATGGTAGCAACTGGGGACAAGACGTCTATGCGTGATTTGTCCCAAATGATCAAAAAGATGCCGCAATATCAAAAAGAGTTAAGCAAATATTCGACACACTTGCATCTGGCCGAAGACTGTATGAAAGCATACCAAGGCTATGTTGATAAACTCTGCAAGGTGGAACAGGTGAGTGGTGTTGCCACGTTTTTCCCACGGTTGGCACCTGCTATTAACTTTCTAAATGAGTTCTTTTTATTTGGGACTACCCCACTGCCGATTGTAATTTTCTTTTTCATAACTTAATATGAACAGTGATAAACTTAAAAACCTGTTTTATTTGCTTTGTTGTGAATAGGATTTGGCCATGGGCACTGACGCTGAAGGCGAGCGAATCAAGGACCACATGCGAAATATTGTACCCGTTCTTCTCGATCAAGGGGTTACAACAAACGACAAAATTCGAATAATACTCCTGTACATCATATCGAAGAATGGTAAGTTCTTCGTTAACTCTGTTGTAAGTTGCTACTTTTTGCATTCCACTTTAACAATATGAGAGTTAACCAGTTTTGTGTTTAAATGCATGTTGTGTCGGGTTGTCTTTCAATTTGGCTTCCTTCATATACTTGGTTGGCAAACGTATTTCCTTCAACCACGTCAAAAACAACATCAATAGTCAAAATCTGTGTATAAAGTAAACTAGTGATGCTCAAACTCAAAAATGTCAATACTCATCACATCAGTATTCGATAGACATTAACCAAAAATAAATATTTTCGGTCCTCCTATCTTCCTCAGGCAGCAAGAAACTTGTGAACTAGTCTACATAATTGTATGCACTCTTCTAGCACAACGACACCTTTTTGCATCGAAAGGGAAATTTATTGATTTGGGTTTTCCACCAGGAATTGAACACCTTGATAAAAAAGGCTTTTGGAATTGTAAGGTCTAAAAAGAGGGACGAGAAACGCGATACCATTACCGTACAAGAACCCAGACCTAAGAAACGAACGAGAACAAGCGAGTAGGGCTCACCTAATTGAGAGGAGTGAGTAAGAACATTCAGAAAATACTCCAAAAGAAGGGTTTTTAAATAGTTTTTTAGGAATAGTAGGAATTTAAAATCCTTGCTAAACAAACCGAGTCGACAGGAAGTAGTGAAAAACGTCTGGTCTCTAGAGAAAAAAACTCTAATTTCAGAACCTCGGTTCTTGAACCGTGAACCGAGGTTCTTGAAGTTAGAACTGAGCTTGTTCAGAACGAAAAAGGCGTGGCGCTATTACTGAGACGTTCCTTCTTTTTCTAACTGACAAGGGCACCCCATTCTCTCACGCAACAACTTGACGCCAGGAAGAACATGCTTTGTTCCTACCATCAATGATTGGAACAACCTAAAACAGGAAATTCTTGAGAACTATAGTACTACAATCGACAACTTCAAAGCTTTTTATTGATTGTACGATTTCATTGGAACAGTAATTCTACACCTCCCCCCCCCCCAACCTTTTTTCCTTTATTGGGTTTGTGGTCCCATTACAGTAATACTTGTACAAGCCGTGTTTACGCAAAAAAAAAATGTGTTGGGCATTCCTCCTGTCGATTTAACGTTGTTTTGTGCCATGTGAATGTATTCATTGTTGACATAATTGTAGTAAAGTGCCAAAAGGAATTTGTGGCTTCTTTGCCTGGTAAGTCAGTACCGTCATCACGTATAAAATACTCGTGGGCTTACTCAGTTATTTTCCTAAAAATTGGGAGTGGACGTTAAATAATAGTCTGCCAGCCAATCTCAAAAAGGGCTCTAGCTTACGAGATAGTATAACCCGAAAGCTAGAACTTCCTCAAGAGCAGGGTGTCTGGTGCACCCCTAGGGGTCCTCACTAGGGTGGATGTACACTCATGAAGTGGTGCTGTTTTCCTGTATGATGTCCTAAGTAAAATGGCGACAGATTTTTGCTTTTAGCGTCTACCCTTAAATAACCGAAAATAAACCGCTTACCAATATGTTTAGAATAAAATTTCCTTCAGAAAAAGTTCTATAAATATTTTGTAAAATTAACCCTTCTGGCCAAAATTCGTCATTTAAGTTCTATTATGTCATTTGTGTATGCTATAGATACAACAGCGTGCATGTGCATATAATTCCTGAGTTTGAAGGGCAATTACATCCATTTTGACAGGCATGTTTTACTTTTGGATCACTTACACAATAACTGAACACAAGAATTGCAGTAGGAATACGTTACGTGCGTCCGATACAACAATTTAATTACTGCATCACCAAAACACGATACGGAGACCGCCATTGTTTTGCTGGAACGCGCAGAAATTAATGCCGACAGATGGTGCTAATCGATTTCGACTCGCAGCCGATTGAGATAGCTGTGTTGGCTGTGAGTAGCTCAAGCGTCTGACGGCCTGTGGCCACCTGAGGCCGTCAGACGCTTGAGCTACTCACAGCCAACACAGCTATCTCAATCGGCTGCGAGTCGAAGCGAGTCAGAGATCGAGGGAGAGCGAATTTCGTGAAGGTACATTGTGTTAGCTAACATTTGCTATATGCGATTTGTAAAAATACTACAAACTGTTTAGGCAGTTTGCGACAGCGCAATGTTTATTTGCCGGCATCTTTGAATTTCAATTTGGGCCGGTTTAAGCTATGATTTCCAGCGTCATGTTGTCTGTGCTTCTGCGGTCTTGTCAAGCAATGTGCCAATAACCCTTCTGTGATGTTACGTCGCCACCATTGTGACTGTAAGAGTTACTACCTCCTGGTAGTAGCATTGGTACAACACATATCATGCGATATTGAATCGATGTCTGTGTCTGATTGGTAGACGTGGTATCGGTTCAGCCGTATCAGTCTCGCAAAAAGCAAAGTGATTCCAACTTCACACAATTTCCTGAAAATAATGACGCAAACAAGCAGGAATTCTCAATAGAGGATCGTGTTGTATGTTGCAAAGATTTTTTTGGTTGGAAATTATTTTAACTGTGAATTATGTTTGAATTGGGAAAAGTGACGATCTAAGTACACTAAATTTGTCAATAAATATGTATTTATAAAGGCATTGCTTTTTCTCTAGACTGAATCCAGTTAACACATGTGAATGATCGCATAATCTACTCTCCCTGGACATAAGTAGGGTTAAAAATGGGTTATGATTTACGTATTTTGCAGCAGAAAAATAACAATTTAGGGGGATAAAAAGTAGATTTCGTTAAATGTATGAAGCTTTTAGTTAATGGTGTAGCAGTAAAACAATGATTTAAGGTGGGGAACTTTTAACTCGACTGTCTCACGATTTCGACTCCCTTAAATCATTTTAGGAGGGTGGGTGTTAGCTTCACGTGGGTATTTAATACACGCTTTACACCGTGTTTATGACCAGTAGGTTCACTTCTTGCAAGTATTTGTGACCTTTAGGTCGCCTTCTTGTAGATGTTTCTGACCGTTACATCATCAAAATTAATGAGATACTACATGTAGTCGAGGGTTGGGTGGGTTGAGGCTACTTTTTGATTGGAGGAGCCATTTGCAGGGTGTAGCCCATGATCAAAAAATAACACTGAAAGGTCCTATAAACATGGGTCCAAAATACACCCGTCTTTAGTGACAGACCCCCCCCCCCAAAAAAAAAGCTAGGGGTTGTAAAAAAGGCGAAATCTTTCATAATTTTCCACCTAATCCTTCCAAATCAATAGTACATCATTGTTGCAATTACAGTGCTTTAAGTTTATGTTTTTTATGCAGTCTCAAAACACTGCAGATGGGACAGTATGGGGAGGGGACAATCTTTTGTTGCAGGTTTATCGCTTGGTATAAAACTAATGCCGAGAAGGTGTGGGGGGGGGGGGGTAGGAAGGATGAGATAGTATTTCAAGACCCACAGAAAATGAGCCATGTCACTTTAGAAAAAAAAGGTTTTCAAACAATGCCTTTTTCAGGTTCAATCTTAGACAATTTTATGGCCCACAAGAGAAATTAGTTGAAAATATAGTCGCAGTGAATGATGATTTCAAACAACTAGGCTATTGACACAGTAAAATTTCTGTTAAAAAATATACGTAAATGCAGTAATCACAAAAAAACGTGTTATTTTTCAGAGAATTACTTACAAGGTAAAATGTATTAAAATACAGGAAGTACTTTTATCACCTCCAAGAACGTTACAAGTACAACAGTTCACTTAAATTTTCGAGGAAGAAAACACCGTTCCTCTTCTTCAGAAGTCCACACCATAGAAGGGAACGTTCGTTCGATGTACGCTCACTCTATGTTGCAGTTTAAATTTCCGTGCACGTGCAACCTACAACATGCAACAACATGCGCACGCGCAAAGTGCAACATAAAGTGAGCGTATATCGAACGAGCATTATCTGCTGTGGTGTTGACTTCTGAAGTAGAGGAACGATGGTTTCTAACTTGAAATTTAAGTGAACTGTTGTTGCAGCTTTCTTGGAGGTGATAAGTGTTTCCTATATTTTAATATGTCTGAATATTATCACTGTCTACGCCGTTTTTTGCAAAAGTAAATTGTCTTGCACAATTGCTCTCGGCTCAATTAAAATAATTTTGTGTAATTCTGGGCATAAGAGGGGAACAAACTTGCCTTGGGCTCGTACTTTTTAATGCTATGTCGTGAACGAAGCCCGTAATTCTCAGGGTGTTAGTGACCCGAAACTGATTCGGGGTTTCCACTAATTGTAACATAATACTGTATTTCTGTTTTTTTCTTCTGCAGGAATATCCGAGGAGAATTTGATGAAGCTGATCCAACATGCCCAGATTCCTCCTCCTGATAAAGGCATTATCACAAATTTGGCCCATCTTGGCATCAATGTAGTCACTGACGTACGTTAAATTAAATTTTCTCTTCTCAATTGTTGGTTTGGATTACTTTGACGTGGTGTTGCTGACTTATAATTACTTTTGTCTGTACAGGGCAATCGACGAAAAACCTATCAAATAAGCCGTAAAGAACGTATCACGGAACAGACATACCAAATGTCACGTTGGACTCCAATTGCTAAGGATCTCATGGAGGTATTGTCTATCTTGAATAGGGACTCGCTTTTTTGTGCTATCACAATATTTGCAACTTTTTACCTACGTGCTTAAAAAAATAATGAATTTTTCCCTGTGGAGAATTTCATCTGCATCTCTGCTCAATCATTAAACGTTAAAACCAAAAATAAATGTGTGTGATCGCACAACATTTATTTTTTCATAAATTTTCAACAATTAACATATAAAAAAATTTAGAAGAATTCATCTCTCAAAACGTTAAAATCCACTTGCAGTGAGTCACATCTACAATATTATAGACCTTCCACAAATATATTACCCGTTCTTAGGCCAACATTAATAAGTCGTAAACCCAGATTTTGTTCGTTTTTTCAGTGTTTGTTTTAAGATTAGGCATTTATAATTCTTATGGTTGGGATGATCTCAGAGGTCCTCTAGTGGTAGCATACATGGGCTTTGCAGGTGATGGTCTAGGCCCTTGTTGATGGAAGGGCGTTTGGTTCTTGCTTATATGATAATAGGGCTTTAGGCTCTGGAGATGATGTACAGTTGGCCCTTGATTTGTAAGTTGGCCTTTTGGCCTTTAATGTATATGGCTTGTTTGTTGGTCCTTGATGCGTGCATTTGGCTGGTTGGCCCTTTTTGTGAGAAATTGGCTGGTTGGCCTTTCATCATTTCATGTGTGCATTTGGCCGGTTGGTCCTTGTTGATTGCAGTTAATATGTTGGCCTTCGTGTTTGAAGTCAGTTTGTTCGCCCTTGATGTGTGCAGTCGGCCTACTGGGCCTTGATGTGTGCAGTCGGCTTGTTGGTTGTTGATGTTTCAGGCCCGAAAGGACGAAGGGACTGTAGCCGGATCAATATGTTATGGAGGATACATCGCAGGCTGTGGAAGGGGTGCGGGCATTTGAAGACAGATTTTCAACTTCGTCAACATGTGAAAAAGAAAATGTGATTGTGTTGATAACCACGTGATTAAACATGTTGCCTGTGGACAATATTTTTCTGCCAGTTTGTGTCACGAACGGTTGTGCTGTTAGCCTAGGAAGAGTGTGTGGATGCGAGGCCTGCAGATTGGCCTTCCATACCATGGAGGTGGTCGTTGATGGCTTAGGGGTGCCGGTGAAGGATTTGTACTGTTCACACAGGCTGTGACTAAAGACTTCACACCGTGTGTTACAGGCTTTGTGTCAGGGCTACCCCTCATATAGTCTGGCTAGTGGTGATGCACGCACGACTAGTTGTGGTTGACCACATGACTAGTGCGATAGTTGAATGCAGGATGTTGCCTGGGAAGGAGTTCCGAGTTCGTGTGGGTGGTCACTTGGTAACAATCAGTTTACCTAACGGTAGAACCGCTAAGGGTTATACGAAAGAGAATTGCTAATTCTACAAGAAAACGTGTCTGTTTTTTAGGAGGATTGTAACTCAACTTTTAAGTGTTTGACTATTTTGTTCTACCAAGGGTGCCTACCCACCTTCCTTCATACAAGTTTACTGCCTCCGCTTAAAAATGGTGATTAGCGTAACGGAAGTAGAGAGTATGACTTCCGTAAGTCAGGTCAGAACAGAAGTAGAAAGGCAGAGTCCAAGTAGATTTTAACTCTTTCCTTGCAGGGGTCGGCTGTAAAAGGCATAAACCCAACGGTAGACCCACAACGGTTGGACACTTAAAGAATTAGTGAACAAGCAGGACACTTTTTTTTTTAATCTGTCGTGAGGACAAGAGCATTTTTTTTATTTGTTCGTGGGGAAAGCTTGACTTAGGCAACAAGTGACACATTTGTCTGCTGTAGTATAATCTCTGAAATTTACAGAAGAATATAACAGTTTTACGGATTGGCTAAATTGATGGCAACGGGAAATCTTTCTGTCTGATAATTTTTACCATGCCTTTGAACGAGAAGCATATGCACTTACTTTACCAATTTGAGTGTGTTTTATACTGGTGAAGTTTGTGATGTTCAGAATTGCAGCTAAATGTGGTGACATTTTCTTGTTCTGTACTTGTGTTAAAAACCTGATTAAAACTGATTTACATTTTATTTTTCAGGAGTGCATTGATGACAAACTGGATGCCAAGCACTTTCCATTTTTGTCTGGCCGAGCAACTGGTTCTGGAATGGCTCGCACCACAACAAGGTTTGTAGCGAACATCAGGAAAACCCAATTTGTTGAAGCGAACGAGATTCTATTATAACTTGACAATTTGGCATTATGCACGGTCTGTTTTTATTCATCTGTTTGTCGTCCAGTTATGATGAAATGTGACCTTTTCAAATGAGATTTGGTATGTGTGTACTTTGGATGTATGACGTATGTACTTCATAGAGAACACTGGGAGTCGGCGCTTACTGGTTATCTTCTCACATCGTTAAGGAAGAAATACACAACACCACAATTGCAGAACACCTTACAATTGCTCAGCCGAAATTTTCAGTAATATAAAAGCAAGGAACACGTTCACCATCATCAGTACAGTATCGAGACAAGAGGGGGGTCACGCCATACCACTGAAATTGCTGCAACTAAATGCGTGGAGGACTGGAGGTGGTACCACGGCGGAGCTTCATTTGGCCACTGTTGAAGCAGGTTTGGCTGCCCCCAGGGGCTTGGGTACGGTCGATGATAGTGGGCAAGGGGCATTCTCTTTCTTGGGCTGCATTATTCGAATACCATCACAATTGATATTACGTTGTGGTGCCGACGAATCTATTTTTTCAACACTCTGTAATGGGTTGTCTAGTAGGTTGCCACCTCAGCCGAGGTTATGGAGGTTTAGAATTTAGCGAGGGTGGCAATGTATTTACGATTCGGCAACCTTCCGAAGAGTTTGGATTTTAATTCCACTTACCAGGAAGGTAGTTATGCTACTTGTGAGCCAGAGAGCAGCAGTTTGGCTTGAATTAGCACAATTAGCCCGGCTTGGTGCAGTTGGCTTAGATTGGTGCGATTCCCTGGGTTTCAGATGCAGTATACATATTCGTGCATGCAACGAAGCTAGTAACGGTCTGCCCCTCTGATTATATTCCTCGTTCACAGGCGCTGGAAAGGATCTTTTGATGCGATACAATGTATATCTTCACATACTGGGTAGACTGTGCCTTTTGGGGAAAGGGTGTCTCTAGAGTTGGTGTTCGCCTGATAACCTGTAATGCGATACCAGTAGGCTGAAGGTATTAATACATATCTGTTGTGTATGCACTTCGTGCAAACATTGGTAGCCTTGTCACGCTGGGACGGTACAGGGTGGTAACGACTTGGTTGCCATCGTCAGTGACTTCCTTACATTGTCTTTTATGATGGAGACGGGGTTTTCTTTGTGAACTGTGGTTTAAGCTGGTGTCGTACCACATTTTAGAATTGGGTCCCCACTTGCTAACACAGCTAGGAGGATTTTCCGAAAGAGAATTGGTAGTTCTATTAGAGAACTTGTTCTTGCAGGAGAATTGCCGTGCCTTAAATGAAAATAACTCTGTAAGCCCTTGTGGCTACTATTTTTTTTTCAAACGTGAATTGTTTGTTTCAGTTAGCCAGTTTTTACTGCGGTTATTAGGAAACCGACTAAAACTTTTAATTTATTCTGAAATAACTGAGATCGAAACCAAAATATCGGTAAACCACACAATTTCACTTATGGTAATCTTCAGAATTAAATTTTTTTAAGCATAGTCCAATGAAAATTTATCGTAAATGCAACCTTTCTGACCTACTTCGTCGTCATTAACATAATGGTTAAAGACCGGAAATTCAACTTTTAACCCGGCCTTCAGGGAAGGGGTCACCAAGAGAGCACCCGAATGTGACCGTTATAGCATTATCATTTTCAATAAACGGCTCTTCAATTGATCATACTGAAAACTTGCCCAAGGGGCTATATAAGCCTCACCAAGATCGGATTGGGGACGGTCGGTTAGCAAGAGCCATTTCCAGTAAATCTATAAATGTGATGTAAAAAAAAATGACATAGGTTTCATTCTCTTGCTTTACGGTAGGTATGGGGACATTCAAGTATTACGCCATCAGGAAGGGGAAGAGGGGGATTCGCCAGCAGTTGATGACGTAAGCACTGTTATTCCAGTAAAAGGGTGGAAAATGCCAAAAAAAAGGTCCTCAGAAAAACAGAGAAATACAGGGAAAACACCTCCTTCAGGGGGATGCTCAAGTTAGAAATGACGCAGTACTGGAGGGGGTTCAGCAATTGATGACTATCAATGACGGGGG